>CAUJRU010000755.1:0-231352 GCA_963277665.1 Viscum album
ATTCTTAGGCAACATTGATGAAGTCTTTCTCAAATTTAAAAATAATATAATATATGAATTTAAAAATATTAAAAGTAATTTTATATGTATGATTCAATGTATTTCAGGAAATTTTAATACTTATACTATATATTATTATAATTTTATATAATTATAATCTATTTTTTTCTTTCGTATTGATTTATTTAATGTGAAAAGAAATGGAAAGTGTAATAATGTAATAAATGAGATTCTATAATAAATAATATTTTATTAAATGATAAAAAATTAAAACAAATGTAAAAATAATACCAATTAATGGGATATTGATTTAAACATTACCCATGTTCCATTTTTGGGTCGTTTTTAATTTTATAGTCATATTATTATGTAAGAAAAATTAATATTACAATAATTATCAAAATAGTTGATGAAGGGTTAAAAAATGATAATGCAAAAATGGGATTCAATCACGACCAAATTTTATTGTATGAAATTATTTCAACTCAATATCCTCTTAGTTTTTAATCTTATCAATTTTGATCTATTTAGACAATTATATTAATTTATTTTATTTTACTATTTTATAAAATTCCAAGGCTACCCCTAAACACAATTATAAATGGTCACCCCACCATTCACTTATTCACACTACATTAAGCCTTATAGATCAAAAAATCTACATAGTGCCCTTCTCCACATCCTTAGTAATAATATGGATTTCATAGTATTCTCAAAATACCAATAATATAGCCCTTAAGAGGAGATCTAATTGAGTCATTTCATAGAAGAAGTAATCATCAAATAAGGGGGGACTGATCAAATTCATTTAATTCATTATTTTAACTATTCAAAATATGTTATATTCTTAATCAAATATTAAACTCATTATATTAAATATAATTAAATCTTATTATGTTATTATTAATATCTTTATTCACCATTTGTAATTATGTAGGATGTGAATGTTTCTGTGTGGGTACGTACCCTATACCGTTTCTACAATGTGAAAAAATTCATTTATCATCACCATATTTTATGGATGTGTATTTTGAATGGTTTAATATTTATGAAATATAATTATGACATAATTATTCTTTTATAATTATAATATCATATCTACTATATTACCTTCCAACCTATCATAATATAATATTTTCGCCCCTACGTATGTGTGGACTACCACCTCAATGAAGAGGAATGATTCCCTTTTAATTTTCACTATGAATGTATATTAATAAATATGGATTTAAAATAAATATTATATATATTATATAAAAATATTTATTGAAATTGGATTTATTATTTACATTTCATTCATTCCATCGGTTAAAAAAAATGAAAACAATTTTCATAAATATGTATGGCCTACCATATCGAGGAATGATATAATTTATTTTTATATCTCTATATTTTGTTAATGACTCTATAAATGCATATAAGGAATATGAATTTTATTTATATAATTATTAAAATTATGGATATTAGGGAACCTTTATTAGTGTAGCAGTATCAAAACCACAATGCCAAAACATACATGAAAATTGAAGCAGATATCAACTAAAGCTGTGATTTAATAATGATTCATTAATAAATATGTCAAAATGGGTTATTAGTATATCATATGAGGTATGGTGTATATAATTATGTTTATTTAAGGTATATATATTAAATATCTGTTTAATATAAAAATCATTCAAATAGTGATGAATGATGTTATCCATAAGTTAAGGGATTTTCTTCTCACATTTAATTACAAGGGACAGATGCCATATTTTCCCCTTATTTTATTTACGTGGTCTATATACTAACAATGACTATATGTAATAATTATTATCATGAACATTATTAGTATTTAGCTATTAATATATATTTTATCTTTCATTGGAATTTTGATTACAGAATGAGTGATATTTTTTTGTTAGAATCTCATTTTTATTTATGCAATGACCAGATCTCAGAAGCTCAGAGCTGGTGCATTATCGTATTACCTTGGCATGATTACAAGAAATAAAAAAACTATAGTACATATTAGTTTTGTAGTAATAGAAATATATATTACATAAGTGAAATCCATAATACATTTGGAAATAGAAAAATGAAACACGATGCATAATAAAATGAAATAAACTATGTCTATGAAATCTTATTCAAAGGATTCTACTTCATAAACGGAGGGGGAAGAAAACATAGAAGGGGTGAGATAAAATTATTAGTATGGAAAATTTAGGTAGAAAAAATAATGAACTAGTAATAATAAATAATCATTAAAATCTTAATAACAGATAACACCTTCCATTAACATAACCAGTTTAATACTATTCAATAAGTCATGGTAAGAAATCAAAAAACATTTAATTTAATCAATGAACTAAAAATTAAATTTATCCATAAATATGTTGATGGAAAATCTAATTGGTGAATAGTAAATAAAATATTTGGGATTTTATTAATAATTGGATACCATGCTCTTAGGTACGTGTAACTAGTACCATCAATACATTTGACAAGATGGTTAAGCTATTGGGTAAAACCCCATCAAAAGTGGCTAGCCAACTATTTCGTCTCATGATACTACTGATGTATCGAACATATATCAATAAAAAATACACACCAATATCATACCTATCAAAATATATCCTGATATCGAAAATTTTATTGAATATATAAATATTATGACTTATCTAATATACATACCGAAAAAGCCCGAGAGCTAGGTGAAACCTACTCCCATAAGATTAATTAAGAAAAAGTTTAAACAGTACAAACCACTCAGGAAAGGGGATCTTTTTACAGTCTTGTATACACAGTACCAATTCTATCATTACACACAAGATCATTGCAATACTCAGGAAGAAAAAAGGACCAACTAGATCTCACCTCTAGAATTGCCCTTTTTGAGAGTGCATCCGCCACTTGATTTTCTTCCCTGAACACATGAGAGACTTCAAGGGTATGTTGTTCACCCATCATTAAAGAAACAGTCCAAACAGAAAGCATCCTCCATGGTACATTCCTGGACCGCTCTTTGAGGATCTGTACAGCAATAGAAGAGTCCGATTTTATCTAGTACACATATTTCATAAAAGAAACATATTTATCAATAATTTCCAGTCAATCAAATAACATTCAATGTGAACACAATATGATTAAATGTTATATGGTTTATAATAATAATAATATCCCTTGTATTAAAATATATAAGTTCAAGTATGTTTACAATGAAAAATTATTATAATAAAGATATTTTTTAAAGATAAATTTTACAATCACAAAATGAAATGAGATTCCAAAGATAATAATTAAGGACATTCTTGAGGAAAATAATCATTAAACATTACGAAGTGTCCCAAACTACTTTGAAACTTTTAAATAACAATACCCATGAAGATATTATCTTAAATGAAACTTATTATATAATCTAAATTATGATATTTGTGATATTAAGTGTCAATGGGTAGTATACCAACCATATAAAAGTTAGTTGGTTCATAACAACAAATAAGTATCAATGGAATGTAAATTGAGACAAACATCCTTACCTTGAACTTATTTTTTATGTGGTATTTATCCTAATATATATTTGATTAAAATATGTTACTAACATATACCAAAACCATAATCATTTTAATAATATCATATATTAACTTCTTAAAATATTTTATTACCCATTTTTTAACGCTTATTTATTATTTTAACTATTTTTTGGTGTTAATTGCCAACTTTTCTCAAATTACGTTATGACTTGTGATTTGTTTCCTATTAATTTGATAATTATTGCATAATATGGAGAATATAAATCATTATTTAATTATCATATATATTTAGTATATATATTTATATTATTCCATACTTTTTAGAGATTAGAAATGAAGTGGACCGTTCATGGAGACGGTAGGTTGTACGTAATAATGAACGCTACATTAATTTCATTGTTATATTGAAATAATGAAAAATAAATGGAAAGTATATATATTATAATTATAGTATAATATATATGTTATATATATTACATTGGTTTAGTAAAACCATAATTTATACATTCCATGAATGGAATGCAAGAGTCATATCACTTTGAGGGCGCGGTAGTCCACACTAACTCAAAAGAAATTATCATATTTACACAAGATGGAAACCATAATGTTATGTCAAAAAAAATTAAAAATGAATAAGGAAATTAAAAATATAATATATTCATATAAAAAATGATTTCCCATCATAATTTCCACCATGATAGGTGGTAAAAAAAAGAATTAACAATCATTGTTTCGGGAGACAGTAGTTCACCGTTCGTAGAAATAGTATATACATTACCCATTAGATGGAGGTGTTCATAAGTGTAGGTAAAACCATTTACATAAAAACATGATAGTATTTTTAAAGTACTCGACCCTAAACATTACATATTCTTGAATTAAATGGATAATTCAGATTGAGGATCTTTTTAGTTTGAGAGTTTTATTGAATTAGGTCATAACATTTACATAACAACATGAATATTACATGTAGACAATTATACTCAGTATCCATTTTTTTAAAATAAAAACTCTTGAAAAATAGTCATGTCTAGTTATATGTTTTAGATAGTAATAATTTTCATTGATCCCATCTATGACACTATTCATCTTGAAGTCTTGTGAAAAACATTTCCAAACATGGGATGAGCATAAAAAGATCAATAAGGGTTATAAAATAAGAAAGAAATCACTAGTCCATCAAGACATACAAAACATAAACGCTATTAATTACCTTGTGAAAACATAATATTTATGAATAACTCATAGTAATCACAAATCAAAAAGGTACTTAAGGCATTCATATCATACTTACAATGTAGCTATCACATCTACATAGGGCGTTACGTTGGAATACCCATCACAATATATTCCCTAAATCTCTTAGGAGAAAGATCCATGTTTACCTCTGTCATGTTACCCAATGAATTGGAGAGATATCTTGGGATCACCTGACCTATGTTTATCATGAAACGACCCGTATACATAAACAATGCACAAGAACCATAACATATTCATAACACATAAAACAAAAATAACATAAAGATGAAAATTACACATTTCAATCACAATATATAATTTAAATATATTGACATAAAAAATCCCTTATCAAAACCATTTTCAATACCAAAATCGGTGAAAATTATATGGTATTTATTTTCCATTAAAAAAACAGTACGGCTTGTTATGGAAGCCAAAGATCAAATAATACTCGAGGCGGTGGAAAAAGTTCTTTGTCACTACTTACGTTAAAAAAACATTCCTATTTGTCATTTAGTAAAATGATTTATATAAAAATACTCCCTCTGAATTAAATTAGAATTCAAAGGGTTTTTTACACCGTATAAAATAAAGTCTTGTATAAAAAAAAATTTGACTCAATGAAATGAGATTGAGACGAAGTCCCTTACCTCATGTCCGACTTGATCCGTTCATTCTTTAATCTCTTGAATAATAAACTAAACATAATTTCTACTTGATTAAGAACATTATTCAAGTTTATTATTCCTTTTATATCACTTATGACCATGTTATAAACATTATGTAATCATTTAAGTTAATAATGGTTGTTTTGTCGATATTTGTTACTTGAGTAAAAAACAAACACCTTATAATTACAAGTTGTCCATGTGGTCTATAGTCCATTATCTCCAGAATTATATTCATGAATTAGATATCATATAAATAATATATATCCAGTATATATATGTATTTATAATAGTACATAACATTTTGGAGATACGAAAAGAAATGCACTGTTCATGGAGACGGTAAGCCATATGTAAGCATGAACGCTACATTCATTTCTATGTCATAATTTAATGGAATTAAAACATAATGATACATATGTATATTATAATTCCAGTATAATATCATACATAATATCATTGACTCTATCCTTTATACGTCCTAGATATGGAATTAACGAGTCATATCACTTTGAGGGTCTGTAGTCCGCACTTCCTCAAATGAAATTATCGCGTTTACCCATTATGGAAACCATAAAGGTAGGACATAAATTGAAATTACAAAAGCATAAAAAACATAAAAATAATATATATCATATATAAATACAGTTCCATATTAATGGCCACATGAGAGGTTGTAGCAGATAATAGAACAATAATCATTTCGTGAGGCGTTAGTCTACCATCCACAGAAACAGTATGTTATTCACCCATTAGATAGTGGTGTGTGTAAGTGTTGCTAGAATCCCGCTCATAACAACATACTAGTATAATGAGGATACTTGTGTTGTGATAAAAGAAAGGAATAAAAATATTTTAGGGGTTGGAGATGTAAAATAAAAGAAAATAATTTAATAGAAATTATTACCATTAATTTGGGTAATTCCCTTTGGTTTGAACCCAAAGAACTTCTTGAAGGGACTTCAGCCTAAGTTAAGGCTTATAAGAGTAGTATAGGGATCTTGAGAGATTATTTTGGTAGGGTTTGGACGAGACATGGGGCTTGAGAGGTGTGATGAATTAGTTAGAAGTGAGGTATATGTTTTAGGGGGAGGATGGGCTCTTTAGGAATGTGTGAAAATATAATTTTATAATATAATGATATTTCGGTTTCAAAAGGTCCAAAACTAATTAAAGTAGAAGATAAGATGACTCATGGTCGAAATAAAATCATCTAATAATAATTGGACATGTTTTGGATATTTTATTAATATTTATAATATTATTTATTTAAAATTAATTCTTGTTTTCAAATCAAATAGAAAGTTTTTAAGAAACAATAACTATCAAAAGATTGATACTTATTTATGTCCAATTTAAAAGTGAAATTAATTAAATTTACCAAAATTGTATTAAATGGTAAAAATATATTCTAATTACACTTTAAAATCAATTAAAAATAAAATATAAACATATAAATAAATTAAATTAAAAGGCACTTTTGAATTAAAATACATTATTCTTTACTATTCATTAAAAAATGAATTTTATGAGAAAAATACCAAAAATTTACCCAAAGTAAATTTTGATGCCTCGAATCAAAAATAATTTTATTTTTTCAAATAGAAAATATAAAAATTACCTAAACTAGATTTAATGAGGGTTCTCCATCAAAAGGCGGTAAATTGACCTTTTAGATAATATTAGAGTATTTATGATTAAAATTAGATTGATTGACATTTTAAGCCTCTAAATTTTAATTAATAAATGTAAAAAAATTTTAAAACACCTAAAATCATATTTTAGTTAGTTCTATTCATTCCCACCAATACAACATCTAGGCGTTAAATACCATTGAAAATAATAATATTTTATTGTTAGTGTGCAACTTAAGATTTCAAAGAAACACATTGTTGTGAATCAGGTATGTCATCGAACATATCAACCCCTTTAAGGTAAAATTAATATTTAATTCATAAATATTTATAATTATGATAATTTCATATTTTCTTATTTACCTAGGATGTTACATCCTTCCACCTTTTGGAAATTGTCTCCCCGCAATTTTATTCACATATCAAATAAATGGGGGTGTTTATCTGTCATAGCATTTTTAGATTCCCACATTGCCTCTAAAACAATATGGTTTTTTCACAAAACATTTTCCTGGAAAAATACCTTATTTCTCCACACATTCTCTCTATGGTCAATAATCTAGAATGGTTATTCCTCATAAGAGAGATTCTATTCCAACTGAAATACCTCTGGACATAAAACATGAGATGGATCTGGCATATTCTTTCTCAAGATTTAATCATGAAAAACATTGTGTACATGAGATAAACATGCAGGTAAATTAACTCTATACGCAACTGATCCAACATTCTCTAGGATTTCATAAGTTCCAATGAACCTTAGACTCAACTTTCCGTTCTTACCAAAACGCATCACACTTTTCCAGGGAGAAACTTTGATAAAAGACATAATCACCAATCTCAAAAGATAGATCCTTCCTCCAGTTATCTGTATAACTTTTCTGCCTAATTTGAACTATTCTCATGTTATTATGAATTAATTGAACCTTTTCTGCCATCTATTATACCAATTCTGATCCCATCAGCTTCCATTCACCTACATTATCCCAAAATGCTTGAGTTCGACAATGCTTTCCATATAATGCCTCAAATGGAGTCATCTGTATACTGAAATGAAAACTTTTATTATAAGAAAACATAATCAAAGAAATATTTTTGTCCCAACATCCCTAGTAATCCAGCGAACAAGAACGTAACATATATTTCCAGGTCTGAATTGTTCGTTCTGACTTCCCATCTGATTGCGAATGAAAAGATGTACTAAAATTTAATTCACTACCCAACGACTTCTGAAGACCTTTCCAAAAGATAGAATTAAACCTCAAATCACGATCAGATACAATGGAAAGGGGAAATCCATTCCACCTGACTATCTCTTTAACATATAACCAAGAATATTGATATAGAGAAAAAGTATATTGGATAGGAGGAAAATGAGAATATTTAGTTAATCGATCAACAATAAACCATATTGAATTATTACCTCGAGATGTCTTTTCTAATCCTACAATGAATTCCATGGATATATTTTCCCATTTCCACTCTGGCACCGGAAATGACTGAAGCATCTCTTTCGGTATCTACCACTCTGCTTTAACCAACTGAAAAGTCAAACAGTTGCCAGTAAAATCAGAAATATCTCTTTTCATTCCATCCCACCAGAAAAACTCCTGAAGATCTCTGTACATCTTAGTTCTGCCAGGATAAACTGAAAATGGGGAACTATGAGCTTCACATAAAAACCCATTCTTCACCTGTGAATTACAAGGCACACATAATCTTTTCCCAAACCTCAAAACACAATCATTATCAACATTAAAATCAGTCAAATTACCCTTCTAAACCAACTCTACCTTTTTCTACAACTCACTGTCTTCTTTATGCACATTCTTTATTCTGTCTTATAGATATGATTTCACTAACACCTGAAAACAAATAGAACAATTTCTTGCACTAATAACTTCTATGCTAATTTATATCAAATCAAAAACCAAAGGATCTCATTCCAAATGTAGCATGGTTAATTAAGCATTACTTTTTCAACTCAAATCATCAATCACTTTATAGTCTTTTCCCAGATGGTAATGAATCATGCAATCATAATCCTTGATTAATTCCAACAATATCCTCTATCTCATGTTCAATTATTTTTGAGTGAATATATACTTATAACTTTTTTGGTTAGTATATATTTCACATTTTACTCCATACAAATGATGCCTCTAAATTTTTAAAGTAAAATCAAAAACAGCTAATTCCAAATAATTTGTAAGGTAATTTAACTCATGAGGATTAAACTAACATGATGCGTAAGCAATTACCTGATTATTTTGCATAAGAACACCACCAAGTCCTTCCAACAAAGCATCTCTATAGATAAAAAACTCACCATTTCTAAAAGGCAATTCCAAAACTGGATCATTCACTAATCTTATTTTAAATTCTTGAATACAATCATCACATTCTTTTGTCCAAAGGAACTTAACACCTTTTCGAGTTATGTTAGTCATTGGACTAGATAACCGTGAAGATTTATCAACAGTCCTCCAGTAATAACTTGCTAAACCAAGGAAACTACGGATCTCAGTTATATTTTTGGGTCTTTTCCATTCTTCAATAACTATTGTTAATCAGGATCAACCGTTATGCCATTTTTTGAAACAATGTGACCACTGAAAGAAATTTGATGTAACCAAAACTCACACTTGATGAATTTCCCAAAAAGTTTCTTTTATTTTAAGGGTTGAAAGACAATCCATAAATTACTTTCATGTTCCTATTTAATTTTTAAATAAACAAAAATATCATCAATAAACACAACCACAAACTTATCCAAGAACTCTCAAAAAATTCTTTTAATAAGATCAATGAATACAGTAGGTGCATTGGTTGAACAAAAAGGCATAACTAAAAATTCATAATGGCCATATCTAGTAAGAAATGTGGTCTTCAAAATGTCTTCTTCCTTTAAATTCAACTGATCATACCCCTACCTCAAAACAATCTTTGAAAAATACTGAGCTCCCTGGAGCTGATCAAACAAATCCTCGATATGGGGCAGAGGATACTTGTTCTTAATAATGATGTTATTCAATACTATATAAACAATTAAATTTCTAATTGAACCATATTTCTTTTTAAAAAATAAGATTGGTGCACCCCATTGTGATGTGCTAGGTTGAATGAAACCTTTATTTAATAACTCCTGAAATTACTTTTTTAACTCTAAAAGTTCAATTTGAGCCATTAGAAAAGGGGGTGTTGAAATTTTCTTAGCATCATGAACTAAGTCAACATTAAATTCAACATCTCGGTCAGGTATTATTCCCGTGAAATCATCAGAAAAAACATCAAGGTACTCATTTACCACTGGAACATCATTAATCTCAACACTTTTGTTTATTTTCAACAATATGTGCAGGTTGACATTCATTTCCATATTTTACTAGTTTCTCAGCTTCCTGATATGTTATCAAAATGGAGGGTTTATTCTTGTAAAAAAACTGAAAATATTACTAAAATGAAAACTCTTTAGCTCAGTAGTCAATCTTAACCTGATAAATAGAAATCCAATGCCTACCCAAAATAACATCAAACTCTACTAGAGGAAAAACAATAAGGTTTATAGGTAGATTCTTTTTGAACACAAGGATATGAAGGATATTATAATTTATTTTTGTCTCAACATTTCCCCCGGTGTTTTTACCATAACATTGGGATTCTTATCTTGAGATGGAATTCCCAATTTACGAGAAAACTTATCAGAAATGAATGAATGTTTAGACCCTGAATCAAACAACACATTAACATAATCTGAACAAACAAATAGTGTACCGGATACTACTTCATTCGATGGCCCAACATCTGCTGTAGTAGTTGAAAAGGATTTCACCAGCCCTTTCTACTTGTAGTCCGACTTCTTTCCCTTAGTTGAGTTCTTCGTTGGGCACTCATTTGAATAGTGACTCATTTCATTGCACTTAAAACATTTTACTAGCTATAAATCAGATTTTATCTTACCATTAACATGATCATTTTCAGTGATATTTTGAGCCTTATGTCCCATTTAGCACAACGGTAGCACTTACCAAAATTCAAAAGACATTACCCAGCATGTTTTTTACAACAATTTTCACAAACTGTAAACTTATGTTTCTTACCATATGACTTTTTTTGAAGAGTTCTTCCCTTTCACCTGCCACCTCAAACTCTTGTTCAGTTGTTTTTCAAAGAACACCTGATCACCAGAAAACTCAATTTCCACCTTCTCTGCACACCAAACATGTTTTTCATAATTTTTGAGCTCACGAGAAGCTAAATCCCTTCGATACTTTGGCTTTAATACTGATTAAAAATGATTGATTTTACTATCAAGATCTCATATGAAATTTGGAGAATACCTTTCCAGTCATGTGAATTTTTCTTCATAAGAAGCTACTGATTCATTATATTTCTTCAATTCTATGAATATTTTTTCCATTCTAAGGAAAACCACCTTAGGAAAATATTTCTCAAGAAACATACCTTTGAATTCATCCCAATCAAGAGTATAAATCTCCTCATTATCCTAGATCTTGTTTTACCATCGACCTCCACTGATCAGATTCTCCTTCAAAATGATAAATAGAAAATGCTAAACTTTTGATGTTATGAAAACCCCATGAAATAAAAAATATTTTCTAGTGATTTAATCCACCCTTCTGCTAGCACATGGTCAGATGATCCTCTGAATGATGGGGGATGGTGCCTCATGAAATTCTCTACTACTAACATGTTCCTATGTGGTTGATCTAGGTGATCTCATGCATGGGTACCACCAATATTTTTAGCCTGAGTCAATTATGTCATCACTGTAACAAACTGTTCAGTTCCGATTCCGACCATCTCAGGTAGCTGATTTGGAAGGTTGTCTTTCTACGAATGTCATCCCAAAAAAGATGCTCTTTTTCCTCTGTGGAAAACCATTCTAAATAGAGAAATATCTTAGCCAAAGCAACATGGTAATATGTAAGAGCTATATAATTTCAATCATAACTTAAGCTAAAAATAAATTATGGATATTAATTTAACTATATTTTAACTTTTAAAGTTTTCTTAACCAACCTCTGATTCCAACTCTAAGGACCTGGCCTTAAACATTACATATTCTAGAATTAAATGTATAATTCACTTTGAGGATAGTTTTAGGTTTACATTTTTAGAGAATTAGTTCATAACATTTACATTACAACATGAATATTACATGTAGACAATTATACCCAGTATCAATTTTTTTATAAAATAAAAACTCTTGCAAATAGTGTCATGTTTAGTTCCATGTTTTAGACAGAAATACTTTTCCTTCATCACATCCTTGACCCTATTCATCTTTATGTCCTTTGAAAAACATTTCAAAACATCAGAAGATCATTAAAAACACAGTAAGGGTCATAAAATAAGAAAGAAACCATTAGTCCATCAATACATACAAAACATAAACTCTTTTACTTACCTTATAAAAACATCTGATTTATGAATAACACATAGTAATCACAAATCAGAAGGGTACTTATGGAATTTATATCATACTTACATTGTAGCTATCACATCTACATAGAGAGTTCTGTTGGAATATCCAACACAGAATATTCCATAAATATTTTAGGAGAAACATTATCTTTTACCTCCATCACGTTACAAAAATCATTAGAGAGCTGTCCTGGGCTCACCCATCTGAGGTTTATCACAGAACCACCCATATACGTAAATAATTCCCAAGAACCATAACATATTCATAACACATAAAACAAATATAAAAGAAAGATGAAATTTCCATATTTCAATCACAATATTTCATATTAAATATATTGATATAAAAAATAAATTATCAAAACCATTTTCAATACCAAAATACATAAAAAGTATATGGTATTTATTTTCCTTTAAATAACACTATGACTTGTTAAGGAAGCCAGAGATCAAATAATAGTCGCGGTGGTGGAAAAAGGTTATTGTCACCGCTTACTTTAAAAAAACATTAATTTTTGTCATTTATTAAAATGAATTGTATTAAAAGATTCCCTTTGGATTAAATGAAAATTAAAAGGGTTTTATACACAGTATAAAATAATGTCATGTATAAAACAAAATATGCCTCAACGAATGGAGATTGAGAGGATGTCCCTTACTACATGTCTGAATTGAACCGTTTGTTCTTTAATCTCCTGAATAATAAACTAATGTTAATTTATACTTGATTAATAACCTTTTTCAAGTTTATTATTCCATTTATATTACTTATTACCATGTTATAAATAGTATGTAATCATTTAAATTAATAAGGTTTGTTTTTTCAATATTTGGTACTTGAGTAAAAAATAAACACCTTATAATTACAAGTTGTCCATGTGGTCTATAGTCAATTATCCCTAGAATTATTTTCATGATTTAGATATCATATACATAATATAAATCCAATATACATATGTATTTATAATAGTACATGACATTTTGGAGATAATAAATGAAATGCACCGTTCATGGAGACGGTAAGCCGTACGTACGCATGAACACTAATTTCATTTCTATTTCATACTTTAATGGAATTAAAACATAATGATACGTAGGTATATTATAATTCTAGTATAATATAATATGTAATATAATAAAATCTATACTTTATACATCCCATATATGTCGTTAACTAGTCATATCACTTTGAGAGGGTTGTAGTCCGCACTTGCTCAAATGAAATTATCATGTTTACCCATTATGGAAACCATTAAGGTTGGATATAAATGTAAAATATAGAATCATAAAGAAAAAATAAACATAATATTTATCATATATAAATAAATTTCCATCTTAATGGCCACCATGAGAGGTGGTAGGAGATAATCGAATAATCATCGTTTCGTGAGGCGTTAGATTTCCATCTATGGGAACAATATGTTCTTCACCCATTAGAAGGAGGTGTTTGTAAGTGTAGTTAGAATACATCTCATAAAAACATCCTAGTATATTTTGGATACTGGTTTTTTATACAATAAATGAATAATAATAATTTAGGGGTTGGAGAAGTAAAATAAAAGAAAATAATTTAAGAGAAATCGTTACCTTTAATTTGGGTAATTTACTTTGGTTTGAACCAAAATAACTTCTTGTAGTGCCTCTTGCCTAAGGTAAGGTTTCTATGACAAGTATAGGGATCTTCACAGATTATTTTGCAAGGGTTTGGATGATCCAAGGGGCTTGAGATGTGCAAGGAATGAGTTAGAAGTGAGTTCTTTTATAAGGGGGAGGAGGGGCTTTTTACGAAAGTGTGAAAATATTATTTTATTATATAATGATATTCTATTTCAAAAATTAATAAAACTAAATAAATTTAAATATAGGATGACTCATGGTAGAAATAAATTCATCTAATAAAAATTGGATTGATTTTGGATATTGATTTAATATTTATAATCTTATTTATTTAAATCATTTATTAGTGTGGTAAATACTCCATCATTATTGCATCATAAATAATTTCACTTATTTGATGTTTAAAATTTATTAAAAATTACCATAATGTATGAAATCTTCTTATATTATTAATGAATATTTATATTTGAAATAATAACTTATATAACCTTATGTAAAAATTAATTGACTAAAAGATATTTGTTTTTGTCATTTTTGTCTTTACTTTCAATTAATTAAAATAAAGTGTCGTTATCACTTTTATGAGGATCCATAGGGTCCCAAAATTGACCCAAGGATGACCATGGTCTGAAATTACTCATAAAATAAGGTTAGGACAAGTGTTAAGGTAATATTTTGTTATTATAATATATTCTTTTTACCTTAAGTTACTTTATTTATCTTTAACCACAGTAAATAAAACTCAAAAGTTACTCTTCACCGAAAAATATTTTAATATTATTAAACCAAATTTTACATACCAATAACAACCATGTATGTTCTATTTTCTAAATTCAATTCACAGAAGTGGTAAAATATCATTTATATGAAAAAGTCAGTTTTTTTACTACTACTAAGTGGTTTCACTATTCATCAAAAATTGATGTTTTCAGAAAAAACAAAAAATTCAGCCTAAGATATATTTTATATTCCGAATTATCAAATGATGTCTATTTTACCAAATTCAGAACATAAAAGTTGTATTAATTTATTTAAAATTAATTTCCGTTGTCAAAACAAATAGCGTGTTTTTAAGAAACAATAACTATCAAAAGATTGATACTTGTTTTTGTCTAATTTCAAAGAGAAATTAATTACAATAACCAACATTGTAATAAATGGTAAAAATATATTCTAATTACACTTTAAAATAAATTAAATAGTTATTATAACCATATAAATAAATTATATTAAAATGATATTTTTAGTTAAAATACAGTATTTATCACTATTCATTAAAAAATGAACATTTTTAGAAAAATACCAAAAATTTACCCAAAGTAAATTTTGATGTCCCAAATCTAAAGAATAATTTTACTTTATTAAGTAGAATAAATAAAAATTCCTAAAATTATATTTATAGTGTTTTCTCCATCAAAAGGCGGTAAATCGACCTTTTTGTTAATATTAGAGTATTTATGCTTAAAATTAGATTTATTCATATTTTATGCCTCTAAATTTTATTGGATAAATGTAAAAAACATTTAAAAGACATGTATAATCATATTGTAGTTAGTTATATTTATTACCACCAATACAAAAACAATTAATTAACTACCATTTAATATAATAATATTATTTTGTTATTATGCAACATATGATTTTAAAGAAACTCATTGTTTCGTATCAGGTACGCCATCGAACATAGAAACCCCTTTAAGGAAAAACTAATATTTAATTCACAAATATTAATAAATATAAAAATTTCATATATAATTATTTACCTGGGATGTTACAATATTGATGACATTGTATTTGTTATATAATAACTGAATAAAAAGATTTTAAGCGGTGTAGAATATAAATAAAAAAACACCTTGAGTAATTTCGTTACCTCTTAATCGGTAACTACTTTTGGATTATATAAAAAACATTTGATGGATTTATTCCTCACAGGGGGTATGATTCAAGGACTAGGGTTAGAATTTTGAGGGAATTGATTTTTTTTTTCAGATATTGGTAGATTCAATATGGCTTGAGAAATGTGAGTAAGTGGTATAGTGCATGACTTTTTATTGTGGAGGGGGAGTGGAAATCTTGTAAAAACCAAATGGTATTCAATAATGGGTTGTCTATATTACCCAAAGTTCCTCCAAAATGAAAAAATAATAGAATAAAGTAGAATAATTTTCTATTGAAACCTCCACAACACAAAAATATGTGCATTTTAATAATTTGGTTCTTTAACATCCATGATTCCCCAATTTTACCACTTCGGTGTTTATTATAGAATCTAACATTCCAAGCTATGTAATTTTACCATTTATAGTAAACTAAAATTATATTAATTAGAAAATATAGATCCAATAAATTATTAATATGATATATAATTTATATAGTAAAAAACCCATATGTTTTGGAAATTAATTTTAAAACAAGCGCATGTGAGGCGCTAAAAGAATTCTTGAACCTAGACCATATTAACAATATATTTATAATATATGGGTTAAAATGTAAATTATAAAAGATAAATTGATCCATTAATAATCCATATTTTATATTTTTTATCACAAAAAATAACTTGGGAGAATATAGTATTTTTATAAATTTTTAGTCATTTGATAAAATATTATTTTTTGTAAAATAAAAATAATTTCAACTTTGACATTATTAATTTCATTTTAATTATAAAATATAAAAAATATATTTAAATTTAAATATATTACATATATTGATGTTTAAAAAGATATAATCATCTAAAAAATAATTACTTACAAAAATTAAATCAATATACATAACTTTTAATATTTATTGTATCATATAATTTTGGTATTTATTAACTAAATAATCACTATATTGGAATTTCATTAGTATTTTGAGTAACTAAATATTATATAAATATTATTGATGAATTATTATGAAACAATAGACCAATTATATTTTAAAACGATATGTACAACTAAAAATATGATATTTTTTACATATCTCAATGTTTTATAAAATACCAAGATAAGAAAGGTTCCCTTTTTTACTTTTTTCTTAATTAACATTATATACAAGTAACTTACATTTAATGAAATACCAATCACCAATGAAATTAAATATAATAAGGGATATATTCGAATTAATGGAAGGCAATTTCTTTTAGACATGTTTTTAGGCCATTTTAAAACTCAAGCTTATTGGTTAGTCCCTCATTAAGCTTAATTTTCAACTATTCACCATACTTAATTTTCATTATTTTCACTAATAATTATCATCAAAATTTATGTTAATCTTATTAGACTATAAATATATGAATTATTTAAAGTTTTATATTTGTTTCTCAAAATTTAACTCATATGTGGGAAAATTATGATTAATTCTAATCTCGTAGATGTGGTGAGAATGTGGGTTTTTAAAGTAAAAACATTCAAAAGTTCCATATGTTTTTATATCTAATTTAAATATAAAAAGGATTCACATGACCTATATTTAATTAATATATAAATAATTGATCTATTTTATCTTTAAACCCCATTTTAAAATATAATTTAACACTTATCGTTGTTTAAATGAAAAATTTAATTTTAACTAAATTACAATAATTTTTATTATTCATAAAAATTGATGATTCCTAGAAAAATCCCAAAAAAATAACCATATTATATTATCAAAATGTTTAATTCAAAAATTATTTTTATTTCTAAAAATAAAATTCATAAAATTTTCGATATTTAGTTTTAATATAGGTTATCCATTAAATGGTGGTAAAACTCTGTCTTGTGTACAATTTAATATCGTGTTTTGTATATAATAATATTAACATGGTGTTTCATATAATGAAAGATAGAAAAAATATTATTAATTTAAAATTATAAAATTTTAATATCTTGGTGTGTTATATTCTCCCATCCTTATTTGCATTGTTTCATATTAATTTAAACATGATCTCAGTTATCTGGGGATTGATATTTAAAAATAATGTATTATTGAAAAACAAACATTTTGAATAGGGTTAATAACACATATTATTATTAAGAAGGAATGGAAGGAAAAAACGGTCTGATAACTAGGTTCACCAGTAGGAGTACATATATTGGAAATGGAAAGATGGATATGGAATAAAAATATAACAAGACAGCTTTTATGGAGAGTCCTAGAGAACATCGTTTGAGAAATTTAACAATCAAAAATCCATAAATCCACCATTATCTAAGAGACCATTTGATTCATCATAAATTAAGGTACTAGAATAAAAATTATGGGTTCAAGATCACGTTTCCTAGAGTTAAAAAATTATTTCAACCTCTAAAAATATATGTATATATACTAACATGGAACATTTTTATATGCACAATCCTATCCATTGGTCGTAACATGAACTATTTCTTCTACATCTCTTAGAACAAAATAGATCGTGCAATGATGTAATAAATAAATATCTAAAACGAAATCCAAATATAAAATTAACCCATTTCATTAATGGTAAATATTTCTAAAATATTATTATAAACACATTATAAATAAGGTCACTAAATTTCCAAAATGATCTTATTAAGATTCTTAAATCTATATGAAGCATCTCTAAATTTTCAACTTGTGAATAACATCATCATTTCTCATATTGAAATATTTTAATAACTCTAATAACCCCCAAAATTTATGAAAACATATATTTTTTATTATACCAAATATAAGATGAATTTTCATGGAATTATTCCTCAAATGAAAAAGTAATTTAAACTCTATAAGTGATAAAATATACCACTTGCTGACAAACCATTAATCAGTTTCAAGGCTTTCATCACTTATCCAAAAAATAATTTATTCTTAATTATCTCCACATCAATAAAATATTATTGGTCATATTTCCCCGAATCATGTGTTTTTTAAAAAGGAAAATTTCTATTGAATAAAATTTTTCAGTACCATTTAACATATGATAACAAATCATTAATGAAGAAGTATCATAGTACAAAGATCATATTTTCTATAATTTATATAACTAGTACATTTATGAAAAAATATTTAAACTAAAAAATTCTTGAATATGTATATTAATCATTCCTATTCATCTTTGGTAGAAGGATAAATTTATTATTATTCAATAGCATCTTTTGGGGATTATTCTATTGACACTTGAGGCATTAATTTGCAAAGAATCTAATCTTTTTCTAGTTGTAACACTGAATAATATCCTTTTTTATGTTTCCCTTTCCAACATTTATCAAGGTGACCCTTATCTACAATGTTATGAAGAAATATAATTCCCTTAAATAATTTACCTGGGTGATTCATTCCACATTTATTACATGTGAGAAAATACTTCTTTACCTTTCTCCCTTAATCCATATTTATATATTTTGTCATCTTTTTCTCTTTCTTGCTTAAAATCCAAAGGATAATTCTTTACTTATATCATTGGCACAAGATTATATTTACTCATATTATGATAATACTTTTGAGACTATTTCCTTAAAAAATTTTGGCTTATGGCCATTAATTATATCATCCTTCTAACACATTGGATCACGTGCATTACTGGTGTTTACTTCCCTTCTTATAGGCACCATTTCTAATGAATGGAATATACTAGATGAAATCCTAAAATAATTTATAATCCCAAAACTACTGAAACACTTAACAAAAATTTAAAAATTTATGCATAGAAAGTCTCATAATAGTAAATATGTATTATTTGGGCATATATATTCTTTCAAATCATTCATAATGGTAGGTAAAAAATGTGAACTATACTAAGTGTATCCCTTAGGAGGGTAAAACAACATACAATATAAGGATCATTATCATGAACCATGTTATCCCAAGTCAGGATCAGAACACATTTTGGGATTTATTACTCCTAGGTACATGTGTTCCAAAAGCACATCAACTAGTAGTATCCAGACATTGATGTATTTCTAGGATTACTGACATAATCTATACAATACCAAACTCAAGGACTATATTATATAAATATCCTAAAATTATATATTAGTTTTTATTTTCCTAATCTACATTTTCTATATTTAGTTACCAAGGTTATTTCTAAACATCCTTTGATACGAACTGTAATGCCTCGACCCAAGAAGCCTAGAGGCAGTGTATTGTCTTATTATATTGGTATGATTACGAAGAATCATATCCTGAATGACCAATCAATTAAGTACTCTTGGAAATCCATATTACAAACATGACACCCATAATACATTGTAAAATAGAAAAATAAAACATTATACATAGTAAAATAAAATAAACTATATCCTTGATAGCTTATTCAAAGGATTCCTCCTCATAACCTGGGGAAAGAAAACATAATAAATGTGAGATCAAATGCTCAGTAAGGGTATGAATAATGAATTGATAAGAATAACTCATCATGTGAAGGTAAATAACTGAGTAAAAATAACATTCAAATAAATATATAAGGAAAATTCTATAGGGAGAGGTAATAAACTAAAAGACATTCCATTTAATCAATGAACTAAAAATGTAATGTATCCACAAATATATCAATAAAAATTTCATGGATAAATAATAACTAAATCTAAATGGGAGTTAATATTAATTATTGGATTCCATACTTCCTAGGTATGTATAATAATTATCATCAAGACCTTTCAAAATATGTTTAAGCTATTGGGTAAATCGCCTTCTAAGGTGGCTAGCCAACTATTTTGTCCATTAGACTATCAATGCATTGAGGGGATATCTATAATCGAGCCCTAAATGTATCTTAAATTTACATATAATACTTATTACATAATCATTTATTTAATTAATAAAAAATATTCCAAATCAAATATCTATATTAAATAATTGATACAGAATTTTCGAAAATTCCAATTTAATCAAATAACATTTAAAGTGAATTTTTTATTTAAAAATGATATATGGTTTAATAAATACGAATATACCTTGTATTAGAATATTTATATTCAATAAAAATTTTCATTAATTTTTTTTCAATAAAGTTATTATTTCAAGATAATGTTTGCAATCAAAAATTGAAGCCAGTTTTCAATGATAATCAAGACAAATATTCTTGAAGAGAATAAGCCTTAAAAATTACAAAGTCTCTCATACCACATTGAAACATGTAAATAATAACAAAAATTTAGGTAATACATTAACTAAAACATATAATATCATGATAATAATTATATTTATAAAATTATGTGTAAAGCTTTAGTATATATACCACATAAATGTGAGTTGGTCCATAACAACAAATAAATATCAAGGAAATGTAATTTGAGATGAAATCTCTTAACTTAACCTTCCTTTTGTTGTGTGGTATTTTTCCAAATAATATAGTGGTTTAAAATATTTTATGAACTTATACAAAAACTATAATCATTTTAATAATATAATATATTATCTTATAATAATATTTTATTACTTTTTTGTTAAAACTGTTTCATTATTTTAACTATTTCAGGCGTTAATTGCCATGTTTTTTAAAGTATGTTTTGACTTGTTTTTTGTGGTCCCTATTAATTAGATCATGATTTCAACATCAACAAAATTTAATACATTAATTAATTATCATATGAATTAAGTATAAATATATTTATAATTTTCTATAATATTTGGTGTTTATAAAAGATATGCACCGTTCTTAGGGACGGTATGTATTATGTATGCATGAATGATAAATTCAGTTATTTGTTATTTTAAAAGAATGATATATATATATATATATATTATATATAAATTAGCATATCATTACTATACTTTTTACATAATTTTATTAAAACCATTTTTATATGCTCTATATATGATATGAATGAGTTATATCACTTTGAATGGGTTGTTGTTCACTCATCGTCAAACGACATTTTCATATTCTCACATGATAGAATATATGAAGGTATGTCATAAATAAAAATTATTGAATGCTAAAGTGATTATAAAAATAATTTATATCATATATAAATAGTGAGTCCATTATAATTTCCACCATAAAGGGTGGAAAATAAAAAATCAATAATCAGCGTTTCGTGACGCAACTATTCGACATACATAGATACAATATGTTCGTTACCCATTAGATGGAGGTATGTGTATGTGCAGGTAGAAAAAATTAAATAAATATACTATAATACTAAATATTCTTTTATATATATTAAGGGACTAAATATATTTCAAGGGGTGCATAATTGAAATGAAACTAACAAGCTTGGAGAATTTTGATACCTCTTAATCGGGTAATTAATTATGGTTTTTATCAAAAGGATTCCTTGGATTTATTCCTAATTAAAGTGAGGAAGAATGTATGAGAGTATGAACGTTGATGAGATATTTGGTGAGATATTGGTTGGGCCAATGTGGCTTTAGAATTGTGAGTAAGGGGTAGAGAGCTTAGCTTTTTATAGTGGATGGGGAGTAAGAATACTATAAATACTAAAAGGTTTTCATTAATTGGGGCTATAACTTGCCTAAAGTGAGTCTATAATGAAACCAAAATAGCATAAATGTGAATCATGTTTTGTTAAAAACTATTCCACACAAAAATATGTGCATTTTCTTAATTTGTATCCATAACTTCAACAATTCCTCAATTTTATCAGTTTAGTTTTTATTAAATCATCTAGTTTGACAAACATTGTAATTTTAATATTAAGAGTGAAATAAAGTGATATTTGTAATAAAATATATAGACACTAAATTATTAATATGATATCTAATTTATAAAAAAATTCTTTGTGTTTTGGAAATTAATCTAAAAAAAGCGCATGTGATGTGCTACAACACGACTTGAGTGCTAATCGTGTTAAAAAATTACAACGTATGGGTCAATATGTGAATAATAAAATAAAAATTGGTCCATTGATATAACATATATATTATTTATTATCACATAAATTTTAGTTGGAATAATAAATTATTTTTGTAATTTTAAATCCTTTAATAAAATTTTATTTACTATAAAATAACAATAATTGCAATTTTGACGTTATTTATAAAATTTTTATTTTAAAATATAAAAAAATATTTGAATTTAAATACATTTTGTTTAAATATGTTTTACATGATAAATTAATCAAAATAATTAAATAATTACAACAATTAAATAAATATACCTCACTTTTAAAATATATAATATCATTTATTTTAATTAATTATTTACTCCATAATCACTATGTTAGAATTTATTAAACATTTTAGTTTAATAAATAATTTCTAAGAATTATTTTGAAATTATTATGATAATATTAACTGATTTATTATTCAAAATAATGTCTATAACAAAAACATATGATTGTTTTACATATCTCAATGTTTTATAAATGTTAATGGTATGGAATTTTCTCTTTTTTCCATTTGATTAATTAACCTTTTATATAGATAGCATCTATTTAATAATACCCAAATAACCCCAAAAAATGGGGATATTTACTAATTATTGGTATCCATTTTCTTTTTGTTTGGTCTTCAGTTCATTTTGGTCCTTAATATTAAGGTTTATCCCCTTATTAATCACAATTTTACTATAATCACCGTAATTAATTTTATTCAATTTCACCAATTTTATTTGGTCAAAAATTCTGTTTATCTTGTTAGAAGAAAAATATTATACATATTAGAACCTTTTATTTCCATTTTTAAATATTAAAATTAAATAAGTGGAAGAATTAATATTAATTCTTATCCCATAGACATGGTGCGAATATGAGGTTTTAAAGTAAGAACGTCTAAAAGAAAAAGAAGTTTTCATATCTAATTAAATATAAAAATTATTTCCATGAAATAAATTGGATAAATATGTGAATTATTGATCTTTTTTGACTTTAAAAACTAATTTAAACTATAATTTATCACTTTTTATTATTTAAACAAATTTACATTTTTTAACTAAATTGCAGAAAATTTTACTATTTGTAAGAAAATAATGTTTCTTAGAAAAACCCAAAAAAATATACCTAAGCTAATCTCAACATGTAAGTTCAAAAATGTTTTTTATTGTTAAAAATTATATTGATTAATGTGTGAAATTTCTATTAATATAGGTTCTCTATTAAAAGGTGGTAAAACTCAGTCTCATATACATGTTAGTCTAATTTTTTGTATATAGTGATATTATCATGGTGTTTCAAATTAATAATGACAGAAAAAAAAGTTAATTTTATTTTTAAATAAAATAATCTTAATGCTTTTTGGTGTTACGAATTAAATTTCTTATGATTTAGTTTCAAATGGTGAATTCTTATGATATAAATATTGAAAAACTCATGAATTTGTTTTTATTATTTATTTTTTGAGTGTATTTGGTTTAATTTAATTTTAATTATCACATGTAATAAATATATATATAACTGAAATTTCAAGAAAATTGAAAAAATTTCTCTCTATAGAAAAAATTATTTTTATACAAATACTTTTTTTCTAAAAATTTCTTAAAGTAATATTTTCCAATTTTCCTATAAAATTTTATGACATTGTTTATCCATATTGTTCTTCATTAAAAACTACATAAAAGTTAACTTGTTGTAATTGTCGTGATGATGTATTTTTATAATTATTCTACAAACCCATGAAATTAATGTTTTATTTTAACTAATATGGTAGGATTGTAATTTCCTATTCCCATGACCACTAAATTATTTTAATCTCCATTTACATTTTTTGGAGGATATATTTTTTCAAAAAATTTCCATAATTTTATAGAAATTTGGTTATAGTAAATTAGTTGTTAGAAAACTGTGAGATTATTTTCTTTAATAATTTTTTAGTGATATTTTAATGGTATTGTTAATAACTTAAGTAAATAACCTTGGTTTTCATTTTTATTAACTACAAATATTATCCAATTATATAATTATTACACATTATTTTGAAGGATTATGGTTATGATGAAAATTGATTAATGAAAAATGTTTATTCTCCATGGGATATATTGTTATGAAAAGTTAAATGTTTATGAAACTAGTTTCATTTCACATGATATAGGGATGAAATTATTATAAAAAAAATTTATTTTCATAGGTTATAATATGATAAATGTTTCAGGATACTTTGTAAAAATTATGTTTAGTTTTGATTATGTGATTGTGTTTACATTATAAAAAAGTATGGTGGTTTTGTTATAACCGCCTAAGGTTGTTTCATTATAACTGTGGATGGTTGAGCGTTATAACTAATCAAGGGCTGGACTTATATCTCCCTAAAATTATTTAATGGTATAATTATATCTTATATTATAAATAGAACTATAGTATTTTGTTATCCTTGTTCATTAAGGGTCATTTTCCACTATGATAGTATTAAGAGTTAACTTTGATTACTATGATGGTTTAGGGAGTGAAACCATTACACTATGAGAGTTGAGTTAGTGTACCCTTACTACTGTTGGAATGGTTTACAATTCTAATGTGTATTCCAAAATTCCATGTCTCATTCTAATTTTATTATCTCATGGATCAAGATCCCCAATACCTTTATGTTTCATTTTAAATTAAATAACAATATTTCTTACATGAATAAATATTATTATCTATGATAATAAGGTTTTGGATATTAATTTCTATGCCCTTGTTCTGGTTCCCTTATGCCCAAATTATACTAAAATGATCATTTAAACCACCATGGTATACCATTATTGAGAGTATTAGGGAACCCTTTCTTATGTTTCCATACCCTGTTTTATAAATAAATTTACTAATTATGATTAGGGTGATAGGGGTTTGAGTTATGTATAAAATAGATGGAGCTGATGTAGCTAACTTATGAACTAGTTGTTTATTGTCTAAGTTTCAAAGAGAACTATTCCTATATTATTTTGGCATAGATCATTATATTATATAATTAATATTCATGTATTACGATGTGATATGTATTTATCATAATTATGGGACTCTATAAATATATCTTGTGACTATGTTGCTTCGTCCTGAGAAAGAATATACAAAAACCATTTTTATGTTGATGAGTTGGTGGTCTGGGTGTTTATAGGATATAGTCAAATTAGTTAATTATAAAACCTTCATATAAATACTATTATAATACTATTATATTATAAATAGTCAATCAATAGTGAATGTGGGGTTTTATGAGAAAAATAAAAATCATAAATTCCAAAAACAACCCAAAAAACAAACAAATAGAGTGAGAAGTGAAATTTTATGTGAATAGGAGTAATGGGTGAATGGGTGAGGGAAGATACAAAACATAACAGTGGAGTGAGACTAGAAACATTATATATTTATTGAAATTTGATCTTATATAATTGATTTAATTATGACCACAAATTCATTTAATAGACCATATAGGTGTTGAATAGTTATTATATAGAAGAAATGTGTAATTATCATTGAAAACCCACCCTTCACATAGATATATTTAGTGAACTATTTCTTCTTAACAAAAACCAATGCGATGATTCTTATTCTAGAAAAATATTTTACAAAAACAATTTACTAAACAAACATCAGTTTTAGATTTTGAGGAAAATTTTTCCTTAAAATTTAATCATTTGTACATGTGGTATAATAAAATATCCTCAAAAAAATATAAATTTAGATAAATCACTAAAATATTATATAAATATTTTATTATCACCTTATAAGATCTAATACTATTAATTTATGTTCACTCCATAAAATCTAACCCCTAATAATCTTATCAACTCATAACAGATCAAGGAATGAAAATTATTTACATTAAAAACATCATAATATAGTTTACTAGAAATAAGAGAATATGAGAAGATGATTCCTTATTTGGCTAGCCCATCCCTCTAGCTCCAAACACCTATGATCTCTAGATCCATCTGTGTTCTATCATCTGCTACATCTCCGATTTATATTTCATGATTTATAATTGATTATAAAAGGATTAGAAATAGTTTATGATGTTATAAATAATTTTTCTCTCTCGAATGGATGCAATTAACCCCACTGTAGGTATACTCATGTCCAAAGAATATTATCCCTTAAATGTTGTGTTAATTTGAACATCACTACTAGGTCACCCAAAGTAGTCATGGGTTTCATCTATATGGCCTCCAAAATTATTAACTTCACTATATATCTTGGTAATTATATGTGACTCTAGTTGATGTCAATCTATCACGACCCGTCCTCAGGGCCCATGCCGTGACTACCCCAAGCCCGCCTTCCATAGGCCAGGGGATGGCTCCAAGCACCAAGGCGTAAATCCCAGTAAAAAGGGAAGGCATTGCCTTTGAAAAGTAAACACTAAGTAAAATAGAGTACAACTGAAAGTGCGGAAAAGTAAATGGGCCAGTATACAAACCCAAACTGAAAGTAAAGTACAACTCGAAAGGGAAAACAACAACTGTAAAGTAAAAGCTGCTACACCGAGCTGTCCACTGGAAATCCCACCTGAAGGGTGGGTACAGATAGCTCCACTGCTTCTCGGGTCCCGCCGTCCGCTCCGAACACGTCACGCCCCGTGGTCCACCTCCAGGTACCGTCCTTCTCTGCAGGCCTCAGCCAAGATCAACGCTGTCCGTCGTCTGCAACCAACACAACGTAGTGCGGGCATAGCCCGTGCAGGGGTGAGTATAAGCTACTCAGTAGGGACCCCGAGACCCACGAAGGTCTCCCAAAATTCACCAACGATAACCCACAAAGGATAGATACAAACACAAAGTAACAACCGACACTTATTAGGTATATGCCCATACATATATCTAAGTCATCAATTCCAATACGCTCTAACCTCCGAGCCCACGTACTACTCAGTCCACACAAGAAAGTATACGTATTCCACTCAAGAAAGCAAAACGAAATCCACACAGGATATCACGACACAATCCACACAGGAAAACAACAGGATTCAGCTCATACAGGTAAACTTCTTCGAAGGATGATAAAGATGATCTCTGATCCATCTAAGTCATCAGACCCACGAAGGATCGATAGGTAACTAACCCCCGCAAGGACCCACACAGGATCGGGCCCACAGAGGACCTGTAGGCGTTGGTTCACACAGGACCGCTGAGCGCAGAGACCCACACAGGATCGGACCCACACAGGATCAGGCCCACACAGGACCTGTAGCACTGATCCACGTAGGATCGCTGAGTGCTGTAGTCGTCGTTGTCGAATCCACTAAGGATCCTTGTACTGTCATCGTCGCAGTCACAGTAGCAGTAGCAGTAGCGGTAGCAGTCACAGTCGCAGCCAGTACTAGGGTTACCGCACACAGCATGCTCATTCGGGAGGGTCCGCTCCACGAGCCGAGAGGCTGATACATCAACTATCACAAAGTCCAGAGTTGATGTATCCAAAAGTTCTGTATCGCCAACAGGAACTCAACGCAACAGACGGCGCGTCGATCGGACGCCCGGTCTGAGAGTTATTGGCTTTTTCGTCCTAAGGGCCCGGTTGGTTTTTAAGACAAAACCAACCTGACCATACTCCACCTGCATCCAAACCTCGGTCGGAGTATTCCAAAAGATACGTCTCACAAAGAGGAACCCAAAAAAGCTGACGGCACGTCAATCGGACGTCCGTAGCTTAAGATATGAGCGTTTCCGCTCCGAGGGCCCGGTTGGTTTCGTGTACGAACCAACCCGGCCGAACTCAAAGTATTCCAAAACCTTGAATTCAATATACCTAATCGACCGTCTCGATCCAAGGATCGCATCGCCGCTGACGGTTCGTCAATCAGAGGTCCTTAGCTCAAGTTATGGCCAAAAGACCGAAGTCGATTCGAAAACAGGGGGTTCGGGTTCGGGCGGACCCGGCCCGGTGCGGCGGCGCGGCAGCGCGGTCCGGCACGGCGGCGCGGCCTGGGCGCCGCTCGGGTGCCACGCGTGGGGGGAAAATACCCCGCTTTCCTGCTGGCGGCGCGGCTGAAAGCCGCGCCTTTGTCCAACGGCCCCCCCACGTGGGGGCGTGCTTTTGAAAAAAAAACGGGGGGGGCACTGCCCCCCCCCTTGGTGTAACCGCGGCCCCCCCACTATGGGGGGCCAGTTTTGGCCAGCCGGGGGAATTAATTCCCCCGGTTCTTCTCCCTTCCGTCCGGCCCATCCTGGCCGGCCGGTCCCCTTTCCGGCTTCAAACACCGGTGGCCCGGCTGGTTTCTGGTCTTCCCGTTCCGCCGCGGCACCTTTGGTTTCCTTCGACATGGCGCGACGGCGTCGCGTTCAAGATAATCTTTCCACGGTGTGGCACGAAGGCGCCGCGCAATATTTGTCGTGTGATTCCTGCATGGTGCGACGACACCACGCCATCTCGTTCATCCTCAAGAAAATAAAAATAATCAAGAACAAAGGAGGGGGGCTTCAGCCATGTTTGTGCGGTACGACCCCCCCCCCCTCTCGTTAGATGATAACCCTTAAATATTTATCCACAAGATTATCATGCTAGAACCAAGAATGAGAGTAAATAAATAATCAACAACAAACCCCTACCTCGGTTTCAAGAACGATGATCGTCAACAACCCGCGGAAGATGCATTGCGGTGGTCGGCGTCACAAAAGAAGGACGTCGATGTCGTGAAGCGAGGATTCGAAGTTCTTTGACGACGATTTCGTCGCGGGAAATCGTCGCGGAAGAGATGACGCGGAAGAAGACGTCGTCTGTGTCGCCGGTATGATGTCGCGGAAGACGGTTCCCGAGAACGTGGCGTTCTTCGTCGATGTCCGAAGGTTCTTCGCGTTCTTCGTCAAAGCTTGAAGAAGAAGAAGAAGAATAACTCCAATTTCTCTCAAGGAGGATAGAGATTTCTAACCCAAATAAAATAAGCTAAAGTCATATTTTATTCACACACTTAACAATTTGAATTTCAAAGGTTTGAAATTCAAACAATTCAACTCCATTAATTAACAAGGTTGTCATGTTCATTAAAAGAGGAGTTTAAGGGAGTTTTAAAAAAAAGAAGGTGAAGAGTTTTGCTTCGTGTGGGACCCACCACACTTAATCCTCCCAAGGGAGGTTAAGTGGATGTGGGTCCCACTTCTATCTCCCTTTTGGAGAAAAATAACCAACAAGTTAAAATAAAATTTGTATTCTACAATTTTATTTAACTTATTCTAAAATCCCAAAAACTAACTCTCAACCCATAATAAACGCAACCTCGGAAATGGTCTCCTTAAGTGAATATTGGTGCTGTGAGTTCATCGGTGTCCTCAGATTTCAATTCCGAGCACCGGATCAAAAGTTATAAATTCCCGCTCGTTCGTTCACTGAACGTACCCGAGCCAAACTTCGGAAATTGATTCCGGGCACTCCGGGCCTCGGAATCAGGTGCCGTCAAAAACCGCGCTCTTGTAAAATTCCAAAGAAAATTAAGAAAAAATTTCCCTTGAATTTTACGGGTCTTTACATTACTCCCACCTCAGGGCTTTACGTCCCTGTAAAGATACATCAAAAACTAGGAAAACAAATGAGGGTACTGAGCACGCATCTGAGCCTCCTGCCTCCATGTGCTCTCCTGGAGGTTCCAGTGATGCCATCTGATGCGCACAAGAGGAATCGATCGCCCACGTAGGACCCGCTCATGTCAATCCTCTATCTCCACCAGGACCTCCGTAAAAGTCGCCCCATCATCAACGTCAAGCTCCCCACGGTCAATGATGTGCTTCGGGTCGTGCACATATCTTCTCAGCTGAGATACGTGGAAGACGTCGTGCACCCGGTGAAACTGAGGTGGTAGTGCCAGGTGATAAGCCACCTCGCCAATCCTGCTGAGAATCTAGAAGGGTCCGATGAAGCGTGGATATAACTTGCCGCCTCGGCCAAATCTCCGAATACCACGTCGAGGTGAGACCCGCAAGAAGACGTGGTCTCCATCCTCGAACTCTAGTGGCCTCTGCCTCCTGTCAGCGTATGACTTCTGCCGGCTCTGAGCTGCCCTCATCCGCTCCTAGATGACCTGGACCTTCTCTATCGTGGCCTGTCCCATCTCTGGTCCCACAAGTGCTGACTCCCCAGGGTCTGTCCAGCACAAAGGAGATGTACAAGGTCGGCCGTACAACGCCTTGTACGGTGCCATCCCGATGGTGGAGTGGTAGATGTTGTTGTATGAAAACTCCACCAAGGTTAGGTGGTCCTCCCAGCTACGACCAAAGTCGAGGACACAAGCGCGGAGCATGTCCTCGAGAGTCTGAATGGTCCTCTCCGTCTGACCATCCATCTGAGGGTGAAAAGCTGTGCTCAGACGTATCTGCGTCCCGAACGCCTCCTGTAACCCCTTACAAAGCCGGGAAGTAAAGCGAGCATCTCGATCGGAGACGATAGATAATGGCACACTGTGGAGCCGCACAATATCTTGAACGTAGAGACGTCCCAAGCTCTCCACTGAGCCCTGCTGTCTGATGGGTAAAAAGTGTGCCGACTTGGTGAGTCGATCAACAATCACTCAGATGGAGTCGTGACCTCTGGAAGTGCGTGGAAGTCCAGTCACGAAGTCCATAGATATGCTGTCCCACTTCCACTCTGGAACCTCCAAGGGATGTACCAAGCCTGCTGGTACCTGATGCTCTGTCTTCACCTGTTGGTAGGTGAGGCATCGAGAAACGAACTCTGCTACATCCTTCTTCATGCCCGGCCACCAGTGCTGTCGTCTGAGATCCTGGAAAATCTTCGCCACTCCAGGAGGTACCGCCAAAGGAGAAGTGTGAAACTATCTCAGCACCACCTCTCGCAAAGCGAATGGTACCATGGTACGTCCTCTGAAAAGGATGTTGTGCACTACTCCAAGGGAGAAACCATCAGGTGCCTGTCCTGAGGATATCTGTGCACGCCGTGTCTCACAGTGAGCGTCCTCACGCTGTGCCTCTCTGAACCGCTGCAGTAGTGGAGGGGTGATTGTGAGAGACTGGAGGAAGGCTGCTCCATCTCTATCCATGAAGGATATCTGCAAAGAGGCTAGCTACTCCGTCGCCTCCTCAAGTAGCTGAATGCCCGTCCTCCTACTGAGGGCATCAGCTACTATGTTCCCCTTCCCAGGAGTATAGACTATCTCAAAGTCATAGTCCTGGAGGAACTCGAGCCATCGCCGCTGTATCAGGTTCATGTCCTTCTGCGAGAAGATATAACTGAGACTCTGATGATCAGAAAAGACTGTAAACCGCTTGCCCATCAGGTAATGTCGCCAAGTCTTCAGAGCGAAGACCACTACTGCTAACTCCAGGTCATGGGTAGCGTAGTTCTGCTCATGCGGCCTCAACTGACGTGATCCATAGGCGATCACTGCCCGCTCCTACATCAGAACACATCCGAGCCCGGTCCATGATGCATCGCAGTAGACTACGTACCCTACTCCCTCCTCAGGCAACCTCAAGATAGGTGCGCTGGTCAATCTCTGTCTCAGCTCCTGGAAGCTCTGCTGACATCTGTCTGACCACACGAAGGGTTTCCCCTTCTTCATCAAAGATTTGAGTGGTGCCGAAACTCTAGAGCAGTCTCGCACGAATCTCCGATAGTATCCAGCTAGTCCCAAGAAACTCCGAACCTCAGTCACGCTCCTGGGTGGCTCCCATGCTAACACAGCCTCGATCATCGCAGGATCCACTGCAACTCTCGCCTCAGAGATAACGTGTCCCAAGAAGTGAACCTAACTTATCCAGAACTGGAACTTAGAGAGCTTACCATAAAGCTGGTGCTCTCGAAGTGTGTCTAGTACAACTCGCAAGTGATAGGCGTGCTCCTCCTCAGTCGTAGAGTAAATCATAATGTCGTCGATGAAGACCACGACAAACCGATCAAGGTATGGATGAAAGATCCTGTTCATGAAGGCCATGAACACTGCTGGAGCATTGGTTACGCCGAAAGGCATAACCAAGAAATCATAGTGGCCATACCGACATCTGAAGGCCGTCTTCTGCACGGCCTCGTCTCTGACTCTGAGCTGATGATAGCCTGACCTGAGGTCTATCTTCGAGAACCACCGTGCTCCCTTGAGCTGATCAAAGAGGTCATCAATCCTCGGTAGCGGATACTTGTTCCACACTGTCACCTGGTTCAGGCGACGATAGTCAACACAAAGTCGCAAGCTTCCGTCCGCCTTTTTGGCGAACAATATCGGGGAAGCCCAAGGTGAAACACAGGGTCGGATGAACCCCTTGCCCTGCAAGTCCTCCAACTGTACCCGTAGCTCTCGAAGCTCGGCAGGGGCCATCCGATACGCTGGAGTGGATATCGGGGCTGTCCCGGGGTACAAGTCAATATAAAAGTCTACCTCTCTGCGAGGAGGTATCCCTAGAACGTCGTTGGGAAAAACGTCCGCAAACTGATCCACCACTACAGGAAAACCAGGACTCCGCACGTCAACTGCTCCAAGGATGAGGCTAGCCAACTGATGAGTGATGGGTTGTCCTCTCCTCCGCGGAAGTCCATCCTATGCGGCAAAGGCTCCCTTCTCGCCGGTGAAGGTGAACCTGCTCCCGTCGGTGCGTACACATCGCACCTTGCGCCTAAAAAAGTCAATCTGTGCATGGACCGTAGATAGCCAATCCATGCCCAAGATGACGTCGTCTTGCCTCGACGCTGCTACAAGAAGATCCCAGCCGAAGCTCTCGCCTCCTAGAGTAAGCTCGCACTGCCGGAACCAGTGCGTAATCGTCGATTCTGCTCCCGTAGGAGTCTCTAGCCGTAAGGATCGAGCCAACGGCTCTGTCAGAATCTCCGAACTCCGAACAAGGGCAGCGGCTATGAAAGAGTGACTCGCTCCTGTGTCTATAAGTACTACAACAAGGGTGGAATAGACACAGATAGTACCTCGAATCATCTTGGGTGCGCCGTGGTCGTAGGCCTCTCCTTCCTGGAGCTATTCCTGTCTCTGCCCGCCTGCTCCCTATGGTCGGGGTGGACCTCATGGTGGTGGTGGTGGCAGAGCCTCAAAGCATCGCCCACCACCTGCTGCTCGGCCAGCTCCTCTGCCTCGTCCACCTCCTCCCTGCGGACCGCCACGGTCGACCCTCTGCCTCTGCCTCGGTGGTCCCTCAACTGTCTGCTGCTCCTCGGCACGACGGGTCGGGCAGTCACGAGCCAGGTGGCCCTGCCCGTCGCACGAGTAGCACTGCCTGCCTCTCGAAAGACTGGCTCCTCGCTGTGTGCCCCGCACTACTGAGCCAGTGTCCTGAGGTCGTCTGACTGGAGGTCTGGTCTGGCTGGACCCCTGAGTCATCCGTCGACTGCCTGCTGCAGATGACTCTGCCACGTGCCGCCCTGTGGTGGGTCTCGGCGCTAGTGTAGACTCAGCAAGGAAACTCTCGATCAAAAGGGCCCGCTCCAGTACTCCTGTCTGAGTCGGTATGATGAGGGAGATCAGTGATGCCCTGATCTCGTGACTCAAACCATGCTCAAAGGTCCGGGCCCGGAAGAATGGGTCCCGTACCATGTTGGTCGAGTAGCACGAGAGATCAGTAAATCTCGCCGAGTACTGAGCGACCGTCATGCTGCCCTACCGCAGCTGAAGGAGCTCCTGGATACGCACCGCACGAAGGGTGGCTGGGACGAACTCCGAGCGGAAGAGGCTCTCAAAGTCCGTCCAAAGAAGAGATGCCTCATCGTGCACCTGGAGCTTCAAGCTCCACCATCGGCCCACTGCTACGTGTAGTAGGCTCGCAGCGAGGATCACCCTGAGGTCTGCAGGTGTCCTCACTAGCCTAAAAACTCGTACCACTGCCTCTAGCCAGTCCTCTGCTGCCTGGGGGTCCATCTCCCCACGGAACCTAGGCGGTCGCTGGCGCTGGAACTCGTGCAGAGCGCCAAGGCGACATGCATCGTCAGCGGCTGGTGCTGGAAGCATCGGTGGCTCGGCGGGTAGAGCTACCGCCGGTGCCACTGCTGAAAAAGGGCCCTGCACTGAGGCCTTGTCGCTCGGTGGGCTGTCGTCACGCTCGACTCTCGGAACCTTAGCTGGCTGCCGTCGTGGGGCCATCCTAAAAAGGAAACAGGTGCGCCATGGTCAGAACAGTATACCTGGTGAGCTGATATAAAGTAATAACAATGAAAACTTTGAAACACACACGCAATCAATGTTTTCGTGCATTAAGTCGGAAATCAGAAGTCAGGGTCCTGGTGTATGGATACGTCGGCCGCCGAACCAACACTGGACTCCCTGGACTGATAACCACACTCAATACGCTAAACATTATTTCTTCACATATAAAAGATCAGAGTTCGTAGTAGAACTGAACTCCTCTGATACCAATTTGTCACGACCCGTCCTCAGGGCCCGTGCCGTGACTACCCCAAGCCCGCCTTCCATAGGCCAGGGGCTGGCGACAAGCACCAAGGCGTAAATCCCAGTAAAAAGGGAAGGCATTGCCTTTGAAAAGTAAACACTAACTAAAACAGAGTACATATGAAAGTGCGGAAAAGTAAATGGGCCAGTATACAAACCCAAACTGAAAGTAAAGTACAACTCGAAATGGAAAACAACAACTGTAAAGTAAAAGCCATTACACCGAGCTGTCCACTAGAAATCCCACCTGAAGGGTGGGTATAGATAGCTCCACTGCTCCTCGGGTCCTGTCGTCCCCTCCGAACACGTCACGCCCAGTGGACCACCTCCAGGTACCGTCCTGCTCTGCAAGCCTCAGCCAAGATCAACGTTGTCCGTCGTCTGCAACCAACACAGTGTAGTGCGGGCATAGCCCATGCAGGGGTGAGTATAAGCTACTCAGTAGGGACCCTGAGACCCCCTAAGGTCTCCCAAAATCCACAAAGGATAAACCACAAAGGATAGATACAAACACGAAACAACAACCGACACTACTTAGGTATATGCCCATAAATATACCTAAGTCATCAATTCTAATACGCTCCAACCTCCGAGCCCAAGTACTACTCAGTCCACACAGGAAAGTATACGTATTCCACTCAGGAAAGCAAAACGAAATCCACACAGGATAGCACAACACAATCCACACAAGAAAACAACAGGATTCAGCTCACATAGGTAAACATCATCGAAGGACGATAAAGATGATCTCTAATCCATCTATGTTGTCGGACCCACGAAGGATCGATAGGTAACTAACCCCCGCAAAGACCCACACAGGATCGGGCCCACATAGGACCTGTAGGCGTTGGTTCACACAGGACCGCTGAGCGCAAATACCCACACAGGATCGGGCCCACACAGGACCTGTAGCACTGATCCATGTAGGATCGCTGAGTGCTGTAGTCTTCGTCGTCAAATCCACTAAGGATCTCTGTACTGTCGTCGTCGCAGTCACAGTAGCAGTAGCAGTAGCAGTAGCAGTCACAGTCACAGCTAGCACTAGGGTTCCCGCACACAGCAAGCTCGTTCGTGAGGGTCCGCTCCACGAGCTGAGAGGCTGATACATCAACTTTCACAAAGTCCAGAGTTGATGTATCCAAAAGTTCCGTATCGCCAACAGGAACTCAACGCAACAGACGGCGCGCCGATCGGACGCCCGGTCTGAGAGTTATTGGCTTTTTCGTCCCAGGGGCCCCGTTGGTTTTTAAGACAAAACCAACCCGACCGAACTCCACCTGCGTCCAAACCATGGGAGGAGTATGCCAAAAGATCCGTCTCACAAAGAGGAACCCAACAAAGCTGACGGCACGTCAGTCGGACGTCCGTAGCTTAAGATATGAGTGTTTCTGCTCCGAGGCCCCGGTTGGTTTCGTGTACGAACCAACCCGGCCGAACTCAAAGTATTCCGAAACCTTGAGTGCGATATACCGAATTGACTGTCTCGATCCAAGGACCGCATCGCCGCTGACAGTTCGTCAATCGGAGGTCCGTAGCTCCTGTTATGGCCAAAAGACCGAAGTCGATTTGAAAACGGGGGGTCCGGGTCCGGGTCCGGGCCGACCCGGCCCGACCCCCCCTGGGTCGGCCCGAACTGGGTCAACCCGACCCGGCCTGGCCGGCGGCGCGGCGGCGCGGTCCGGCACGGCGGCGCGGCGCGGCCGGCGGCGGGGCGGCCTGGGCGCCGCTCGGGTGCCTCACGCGGGGGGCAAAGCCCCTACTTTCTTGCTGGCGGCGCGGCTGAAAGCCGTGCCTTTATCCAACGGCCCCCCCACGTGGGGGCCTTCTCTTGAAAAAAAACGGGGGGGCGCTGTGCCCCCCCTCCCTTGGTGTAACTGCCCCCCCCTCCCATTATGGGGGGCCGATTTTGGCCAGCTGGGGGAATTAATTTCCCCGGTTCTTCTCCCTTCCGGCCGGCCCGTCCTGGATGGCCGGTCCTTCCTCAACGGGACCGGCAAGGCCAGTCCCCTTTCCAGCTTCCGACACCGGCGGCCCGGCTGGCCGCCGGTCTTCCCGTTCCACCGCCGCCCGGAATCGGCCGCGACCTTCGTCGTCTGGCGCGATGCGACGACATCGCGCCCCTCCACCGCGGCCCCTCTCCGGCCGCGACGCCTTTGGTTTCCTTCGACGCGGCGCGACGGCGTCGCGTTCAAGATAATCTTTCCATGGCACGGCGCGACGGTGCTGCGCAATATTTTCCGTGTGATTCCCTCATGGTGCGACGGCACCACGCCATCTCGTTCATCCTCAAGAAAATAATAATAATCAAGAACAAAGGAGGGGGGATTCTGCCGTGTTTGTGCGGTCCGACCCCCCCTCTCGTTAGATGATAACCCTTAAATATTTATCCACAAGATTATCATGCTAGAACCAAGAACGAGAGTAAATAAATAATCAACAACAAACCCCTACCTCGGTTTCAAGAACGATGATCGTCAATGACCCGCGGAAGACGCGTCGCAGTGGTCAGCGTCACAGAAGAAGGACGTCGATGACGTGAAGCGAGGATTCGAAGTTCTTTGACGACGATTTCGTCGCGGGAAATCGTCGCGGAAGAGATGACACGGAAGAAGACGTCGTCGGTGTCGCGGGTATGACGTCGCGGAAGACGGTTCCCGAGAACGTGGCGTTCTTCGTCGATGTCCGAAGGTTCTTCGCGTTCTTTGTCAAAGGTTGAAGAAGAAGAAGAAGAAGAAGTCCAATTTCTCTCAAGGAGGCTAGAGAATTCTAACCCAAATAAAATAAGCTAAAGTATTCTTTTATTCACACACTTAAAAATTTGAATTTCAAAGGTTTGAAATTCAAACAATTCAACTCCATTAATTAACAAGGTTGTCATGTTCATTAAAAGAGGAGTTTAAGGGAGTTTTAAAAAAAATAAGGTGAAGAGTTATGCTTCGTGTGGGCCCCACCACACTTAATCCTCCCAAGGGAGGTTAAGTGGATGTGGGTCCCACTTCTATCTCCCTTTGGGAGAAAAATAACCAACAAGTTAAAATAAAATTTGTATTCTACAATTTTATTTAACTTATTCTAAAATCCCAAAAACTAACTCTCAACCCACAATAAACGCAACCTCGGAAAAGGTCTCCTTAAGAGAATATCGGCGTTGCGAGTTCATCGGTGTCCTCAGATTTCAATTCCGAGCACCGGATCAAAAGTTAGAAATTCCCGCTCGTTCGTTCACTGAACGTACCCGAGCCAAACTTCAGAAAGTGATTCCGGGCACTCCGGGCCTCGGATTCAGGTGCCGTCAGAAACTGCGGTCTTGTAAAATTCCAAAGAAAATTAAGAAAAAATTTCCCTTGAATTTTACGGGTCTTTACACCATCAATATATTTCCTCCTACTATATGGGCTTGCCTCCGAATATAAATCAATGCTATTGTTCTCAAATTCCAAGATAATATCATTCACTCTTCTCAATAGATTGATCACATTGAAAAATAATCATCTACAACCATTATGTTTTTTCTCAACATGTTACAATTGTCCAATAACGTTTTATTCAATTTTAGTCCCCTGAGATGTATAATTTTATAAAATCATAATTCATAAAACAATTTTAAATGCGTCCACTAATATTTTTTCAACAACATGGATCCATTTTATTAGTACACTTCTATGTATTTTACATCATCAAAATAACTTAAAACATTAAATATGAACCATAATGATTTCTTTTTTAAGTTTGATATGTATTTTAAATAATCACAATTCTCAATAAGAAAATCCATAATATATTTTCACCATATACTGTTGATTGTTTCAACATGTGGACAATACTTAACATTTTCTTAATACATTTTCTCTCCTCTTCAAAAAAAATATAAAATCATTAAAACTACTTATTTTTGAAGTCACCATGTCATCCTACACATAGAATAAATATATTTTTTACAACTAATCTTTTTTAAATATTTGTCCTTCAAGTACATATTATGAACCAACCCGGTTTGACCCTGAACCGGTCACCCGAGCTAGTCTGTGACATGGAACAAAGGGGATTCCCGATCCCCAAAGGATGGAAACTAGTACCAAGCATCAAAAACTAATTGCTAGTAATGATTTGGACCAAAGTAGATAAATAATTAACCAAGAATAACCCAAATAATGTAACTGAACTTTAGGAGTAGAAAATAATTAAATAGGACAACTCAGCATACCTCCACCTGACCCAATAGGTCACCACCCAACCAAAGGCCGACCTTATTCCAATAATGAGAAACATATCCAATAGAACCATAGAAATGTGAAACCTACAACTGAAATGATAAAAGTAAGTATCATAATTAAAATGATAAGTAGGGTTTCCAAGATAAACCACAGAATCCAACGTATCCATTCCTCAAATAATCCATTATTAGAAGTTTTAAAAACAATTATAAAAGTAGGTCTTACTTATTTTAATAAAATAATATCTTTTACCCATTTTAAAAAAATACAACACACACCATGTACCATTTCTAAAAAAATTTCAATTTTTAAAACAAAATCCAAAAAAAGAAAATAAGGCAATGCTAAAAGAAAAAGGTTACTGTTTAAGCTGGAAATACAAGTATAGATGAATGCAAACCAGAAAATGAAAAGAAACCCATGGGTGACCCTCAAAATCCCTAGACGACCTCAGGAAGTACTTTGTTTCTAAACCACCAGTCACCGTATGGTGAAGCTTTTAATTCTATAACCAACTGCTTCCCTATAACTGACCAATCTAGTGGAAAAGCCTGGCCGGCCTAACAACCAATCCATGGTGTACCAACCCATCTAATCGGGTTGAACAACAACCATCACTCGATCATCTAAAAGACGCTCAGGAAACCGTGGTGGTTATATTAATACTGTGTATGTAGGAAGACCCTCACATGGGTGACTCATCTCACCGCACTATCCTTCCCCAAACACAGACAATTTCAATGCATTCACCTATAAAGGGTTATCAAAGAATGAAGCACCCTCAAATACACATTAAATCTTTTCACAATAACAATGTTTCAACCAGGACATCACACCATTTAACATTTAAACCATTTTATAAAATGTTCAATGCTTCTAATTGGGCATATAATTTCTCTAAAACTCAATCTCTTTTAAATGTTAGTACAAACACTTCCCTTAGGTCAATAGGTCCAAATGATCCCTTGAGTTCCAAAGTGCATACCAAATCATTTTACCACTACCAAACTAGCCTTTTATGTTTTCAAACTCACATTAAAACACATTTCAAATGAAAAAATCCATGATTTAAAGAAAACACTAGTTAGGTAAGACAACTCATTACATTAAAACTAAAAACTCACGGCCTTATAATCACAAAAAAATTCCAAAAAAAATTAACAAAAACAACACCATTGTCAAGAAGTTACACAATTTTTAAGAAAAATTGTTTATGAAAGTTCATACAAACATCGTAATTGATTTAAAAGTGCCAAATGTGAATACCTCTTTATTATTTAATTTAATCCAATTTTAGATGTCACGGAAGGGAACCAAATTTACTTAAATACAATAGTTCATTTGAATTAAATAAGGATTAGGGAGGAATACCATTTTCATGTTCCACTTTCATTTGAGGGAACATTTATGTGTGCACCTCGTGCACCCATGGATGCTCCAACATCCAATGGCATATGGAGAGGAACTAAGAAAATATTAAAACATCCTTTGAAGAATATCCACCACCATAAAAAAACAATAACCCACAAAACAACAAATCCATTAACCATTGTTTTTTTACAAAGTAACCTTTTTGAAACATTTTTACAAAAATCCTCAAGCCAAAAGATCACCAAATCATACATAAAATAAAAAACCCACAATTCAACAATTTTACCATAAAAAAATTAAGGCTAAACATTTATTACAAACTCAATTTCACTTTTTGGAAAATATATGTCATTTCAAACAACATCATAGGTGCACTTTGACCTAGACATATTTTTTGAATTACATTGAAATCCTATTTTTTAATAATTTAAATAAATTTCAAAAAACAATACTAAGATAAAAAAATGCACCTCAGTGGTAAAAATAATGGTAATAAATTTATTTAATGTGTAAAGAATGAAAGCTAGTGCATCGTATTGGAGACATATGGAGACACCTTCCTAAAAGGCATGAAAACGTGACGTTGCCCCTGTGGAAGGTGGAACTGATCCCCAAGGACCCCTCACACAGCTTAAAACAATAAGAAAAACACACTACACATAAGTTGGACAACTAGGGTTTAATTAATTTGAAAAGAAACACAAATGAATAACACACTGAAAGGGTGAAGTCCATATGTCTGAGGGGTGGTGGAGGTGCTGCGATGGGGGGTTCGGATGCGTCGTTGGCCCGAACAAGGAGGTCGAGCGTGAAGGAAGTGATGGGCGAAGGAACTGGGAAGGCAGCTTTAATAACCCTATTCTATGTTTTGATGTACGGGTTTCTTATTTTTCCCTTGCCTTAAGTGTTTTTGAGAAAATATTGAAAATGGGGAAAAATCCTAAATTTTGAAACTACACGCTGTTTACTTTTTCCACAAACCGTGTACATTTGGCTGTGTGGGATGGGTACACGGGCAGTGTAGCCATGTCAGCGACGAGGGGTGTAGGAACCGACTACATGCCGTGTTGTGGCACCTTACACGTCATGTAGTCAGTTGGCAGGATTAAACAGTAAGGCGGTGGAGTCGCCGCCAGTTTGGCGGGAGTACATGCCATGTACTCGGGAGTACATGTCGTGTACTCATATCGACAGATGAACAGTGTGGCGGTGCTGCCAAAGGAACAGTTAAATGAAAGTAGTACAAGTCGTGTACTCAGAAGTACACGCCATGTACTTTGTTTTTTCATCTTAAAACAGGCACTAGCCTCCTCATTTGGAAGTGGAGGCAATTGAGTTGTTTTGGAACCAAGGAGGATGGCCGAACCTTTGATGATCCGCCAGGTGTTCGTCTGGAATCCGATTTGGCTTCAGACGAACTCGTTGTAACCGCACGGGTAAGCCCTCTCCTCTCCTGGTATAGTTCTTTCGAATTATTCCCCTAACAAAATTTATTTATGTTTGAATGGGTTTTGTTCTTCGTCAGATCTACGTCGTTCTTGGGCATTTCTGAAATTGGCGTTCATGTATAATGTTCGTTGGAGAATAAGGTAGGTGGCTTGGTGTAAATTTCTAACTTTCATGCATTTTTTTTGCGTTTTTGTGCCACGAACCCATGTTGGGGTGTCGTGTGGATGAGGCCGTCACTATATTTAATGCCTAGAATTTCATAAGTGATTAAATTTTGATAATAAAAAGCATGTTGGGATCATTTCTTGGATCCAGAACCACCTCGGGGGGTGTGTTTCACTGTTTAGCTGTTTGGACAGGATACCAAAGGGTATGCCTTTAAAGTAGTGATTGTAGTATTGCATTGAGAGGAATTGCTTTCTTACAGAATTTTGATGTGTTGGGCATGGCCCAGTAACCTGTTTAGCCGGAGGGCGTTGTTGTGATTAGCATGTGGGCACTGTACTATTTAGCCTGTGGGAAGTAGTTATTTCATCCTGAGGGAAACATCTTCTGTGCCTATGGGCAGCTAATTCTGTGCATGTGGGAGACACTACCTATGTCTGAGGGAAAACTCTGTTATGGCTGAGGGTAGATTCTTGTGTTGGATACTCGTTACCCGAGGGTTGGAGTTTACATGTCTGAGGAAACTAGTTCTTTACTTAGACATGAACTATGGTGATTTCTTATATTAAATGGATTAAATGAATATTAAAAAAATAGAAATATAACTGGTAGTTAGTTACTTTTGAGTACTGCTTACCTTATTGCATTTTACCACTGTACACTATTGTTGCATGTTAGCACGTGGTTGGGAACGAGCCTTTGGTGGGTGCCTACTGAGAAATATTTCTCACACCCTGTTTGGGTCATGCTTTTCGGCCCAAATAGATTACGTTGCTGTAGGTGTAGATAGGGGCAAGAGTCCCTAAACAGGTACTTGACTGTTGCGGAGGAGTAGAAGGGCATCGGACCGAGCCTAGGCTCGTGATACCACTGCCAGCTGTTTTGCTTTGTTTTATTGTACTCTGTATTTTGATGTACTGTATTGATGTATAACATGTTCTAGATGTTTTCTTAGAACTTGTGACATCTTTCATCTTTTATATACTATTGGTTATATCATCTGTAGTTGTTTATTTCAGTTTCACTTGTGTATGGTATACTTCTTCTACTGTTGTTGTATGTTTTCGTTAAATTCCGCTGCTCTACACTTTTATAAATGAGGGCATAGTTTCCCCACTATCATAAATGGGCCCTCGCTGCTAGTCGGCAGCCTCTGGCATCTAGGGAATTGTGCTTGAGGCCACATGGCGAACTGGGCTTGGGGCACCCATTGCGTGGCACCCGGGTCCGGGACGTTAAAAAGTGGTATCAGAGGGTGTTTCTTTTTGTTGACGTTCTATTTGGAGCCTTAGTCAGGGTTATGATGAACAGTAGTTGGTAATAAGCTCTTCCCGGGCATAGCTAACCCAAGTACAGGGAAAAACCGATTTAACTCGTGCTGCAATTTTATTGATTTTGCAATTTATAGTTGATTTGATTTCACCGTTGGGAGACACACTTGAGATTGTGTTGTTTATAATTAATCTATGGGTTCTATTTAGTTGCAACCCAATGAGATGAGGGTATGCCATCTCGTGCATCATATAGGCACATGCTAGATATCACATGCCGTTCATAGATTCCATGCCATGTAGGTGCAGTAGAAATTTTCATGTTATTGTGATAGTTGTTGTGCTAGAAAAGCATGTTGTTGTGATAGCTGCTTGATTAATACCTGCTCTGTGATAGGGTATTCTTTGTGTGATCTTGTTTATAGAATGGACACCAAACATCAGTTTTTGGGGAGTATGGGCCCCCATTGACTAGAATTTAGTGGATGAATGACTGTTTAATGGTTATAACACATATAAGATGTCAAACATTGATTCGTGGGAAGTATGGGCCCCCACAGGTCAGAATTTGTTACTTAGGTGTTGTTTTCAGTATTTTTTGGGTTCCAGGGAAGTTTTTGAGGCATACTGTTTGGAAACCCAGTATACACGCCGTGTAGTATTTTTATACACGCCGTGTATGTTCTTCTGTTTAGGGAGAAAAATGAAATTTTTGAGTACATGACGTGTACCCTGAGTACACGCCATGTAGTCTCTTCCCATGTCACAAACCATGTTGGCAGCAACACGAGGAAGGGAAGAGCTTGGGAAAAACATGTTGTGTTCCGAATGTACACACCGTGTAGTGTTGACCAAGAGTCCGGCCGTGTAACTAACAACACGGGTCGGTGAACTCCTTCACAGAACACGCTGTGTCAATGATGAACACACCGTGTAGTGTGACCCGGGGACTCGGCCGTGTAACTAAAAACACGGGCCAGTGTCACCTCTCCTTGAACACGCTGTGTACCTATGGGATATGCTGTGTGGTCTTGTCCAAGTACAGACCGTGTGGACTTAGCCATGTGGCTGGGAAACGAGGTGGTGTACAGAACGTGTGCGGGTGTAACACGCCGTTTTGTTTCAGGACGATTAGTCGGCCGTGTCACAGACGACACCGGCAGTTGGAAAATAACAATGTACACACCATGTAGATATTTTACACGAAGTGTAGTTTTTTTCAACGGAAGCCGTGTGGCTTAGCCGTGTGTAAGGACCCGGGCAGGGGAAGGGAAGACACGTACACGTCGTGTAGTCAGTGTACATGCCGTGTAGTCTTGTTTTGAAAATTTTGAAATGCCTTCTTCCTCTTGTTCCCTTTGTAGTTCCTTTGTTTTAGCCCAAATAATCTTGAATCTAAGGCGTTCTTTTGACCCTGTAGTGTCATGCCACCTAGACGACCGCGAGTTGTTCACCAGGAGAGTGGCGACGATTATACTCCGGAAATGGTGGTCCATGGGCTAATAGGGGATCCTATAGAAGAGCCAGATGCAGCGCCAACTGCTATACCGGACACAGGCACAAAGGAACAGTTCCGTGAGGGCTTCATGCGGTTCATGCAGACTTTTCAGGGAGCACCGTAGGCTGCCAAATCTATGGCCGAGCTGAAGCGTATATTTCAGCAGTAGCATCCACCTACGTTTTCAAGGGATGGAGGAACACATGCTATGGAGTCTTGTCTAGGATCGATGCGGACTATTTTCGAGCTTCTTGAGACACCTCCAGGGCGGAGGGTCACGCTTGAAACTTACATGCTATGTGATTCCGCCAAGAGGTGGTGGGATGTCACCACCCAGTCAGAGCATCACAGAGACATGGCGTGGGAAGAATTTCAGGGAGTCTTCTATGAAATCTTCATTCCCAAGACACTAAGGGCAGATAGAGCTCGAGAGTTCATGAATCTGTAGCAGGGCTCTATTTCGGTGATGGACTATTCTGCTTGTTTTAGGGAGCTTCAGCGTTTTGCACCCGTGCTGATGGGTGATGAGACGTTGAGAGCCAGACGTTTTGAGGATGTTCTTCGGTATGACATCTGAGCACTGGTGAATTTTTTCAGTTTTCCTACTGTGCACGTGATTGTGAAGCAGACATTGATTATAGAGAGGAACCTGCAGGAATCTAGTGGTGTGGGCCAGGGCGGTTCATCACCAGTTACTGGTACTATTTCTGTTGGAAAGAGGAAGAGACAAATGGACTTCCCTCAGGGCGGTAGTACCAGTTAGAATAATGCTTCAGGTGGCCAGGTCATGTTCTACCAGTGTGGTAGAGAGGGGAACAAGAGACCACAGTGTCCATGACACCTAGTGGAGTGCCGAGCTTGTGGCATGATGGGTCATCTGCAGCGATTTTGCAGGGAGTTTCCACTAGTGGCTAGTGAGAGGGGTTCTGTGCAGCCTCCGCGTGCGGGAGCAGGACCAGTGGATTCTTACCAGTCAGGGAACTGGAATACTTCAGGGCGAGTAGGCAGAGATGGTGGTCGTGGCTATGGTAGCCAGACACCAGGATCGCAGAGGCAGCAGGGCGGTACATCTCAGGGTAGCCAGGCTGTGTCTTAGGGCCACGACACTGGGCAGGCATATGAAGTGCAACAAACCCAGTAGGAGCAGGATCCTGGACCTTCGACAGCCAGAGGTACTATTCTAGTAGCCTCTGTCTTGTCTTCAATACTTTTTGATACGGGAGCTACACATAGTTTCATATCTGTACCCGTTGTTGAGAGCCTTGGGCTCTGTGTTTATTCTTCTTCTGATATCATGATGCTAGAAACTCTGTTGGGGACTAGGACGGCTGGTGTGTGTTAGTTTTAGGAGTGCCCCCTTGAGGTTTGGGGGTGTCACTTCCTTTGGGACCTCTATGTCTTGGAGATGAAAAGCTATGATGTCATTCTCGGGATGGACTGGTTGGTTACCTTTCAAGCCTTTGTAGACTGCTATCGTCGTAGGGTGCGTTTCACGTCACCAGAGGGCGGAGAGTTTCTCTACAAGGGCGAGTGGGATGTTCAGGCATGTCAAGATGGACCAAAGCATAATGGGCGAGGCGGAGTCACAAACCAGATTGTGAGTTTGTATCTGGATGATCAGGGGACTTGTCAGGCAGATTTCCCTTCTGTTTTTGATCATTTCAGGGATGTCTTGTCGAATGAATTTTCAGGTTTACCTTCGTTGCATGAGGTGCATTTCTCTATCGAGCTAGTTCCAGGAGCAGCACCGGTGTCCATTACTCCTTATAGGATGGCCACGCCTGAGTTGCAGGAGCTCAAGAGTCAATTAGAGGAGTTATAAGGAAAGGGATTTATCTGACCCAGTACTTCTCCTTGGGGTTCTCTGGTCCTTTTTGAGAAGAAGACGGACAGTACCCTCAGACATTGTGTGGATTACAGAAGCTAAACAAGTTGATGGTTAAGAACCGATATCCCTTTCTGAGGATTGATGATTTGTTTGATCAGATTCGTGGAGCACGAGTGTTCTCGAAGATTGACTTGAGATCGGGATATCATCAGTTGCGCATGAGACCATCGGATATACCGCTTACGACATTTAGGAGTAGATATGGTCTGTACGAGTACTTGGTTATGCCATTCAGACTCACGAACGCGCCAGGAATTTTCATGGCTCTGATGAATCTTGTGTTCCATCCATATCTTCAATCATTTGTGGTAGTATTCATGGACAACAACTTGGTGTACTCTCACACTCGACACGACCATGCCATCTATCTTGAGATCTTATTGAGTACACTGAGAGAGCATTAGTTATATGCTAAGCTCTCAAAGTGCCACTATTGGATGGACCCAATTCACTTCCTGGGTCACATTATCTCAGAGGTAGGAGTTGCAGTAGACCCAGAGAAGCTGAGAGCAGTAGTTTTCTACGAGAAACCTAAGAACATGTTTGAGATACGGAGTTTCTTAGGGCTAGCTGGTTAATACAGATGCTTCATACAAGACTTCTCCCTCTTAGTAGCACTGTTGATGGGACTGACTAAAAATTTTGTGAAGTTTGTTTGGTCAGAAGCTTATGAGACAAATTTCTTGGACCAGAAGGGAATGTTGACATCAACATCGATCCTGATACTCCCAAAGCAGGTGAAGATCTATACAGATTACCGTGATGCATCAGGGATTGGGCTGGGAGCAGTGTTGATTTAGGGCGACCGAGTTGTTGGGTACGGGTCTCGACAGTTGAGGCCACTTGAGCAGAATTACCTGATGCATGATCTCGAGTTGGCTGCAGTTGTGCATGTGTTGTGCTGTTGGAGACATTATATGTTGGGAGTGCATTTTGTGGTTTTCACTGACCACAAAAGCCTCATGTATATCTTCACTCAGCGTGACCTGAATCTGAGGCAGAGAAGGTGGGTCGAGTACCTACATTCCTTCGATTTTGAGCTTGCCTATACACCTGGTAAGGATAATGCAGTAGCTAATGCACTGAGCAGGAAGACTCAGATACATGCAGGGAAGGAGGCCAGTGGTGAGTGGCAGCTCATGGCCTTGTTCTCTGAGATGCATCTGGAGGTGCACGATAGTCAGGGGAAGACTTATCATTAATCTTTAGCTGTGCCTTCTACCCTCCTAGATAGAGTGAGGATGAGACATCTATCTGATTCAGAAGGCCTAGTTCTACGGGAGTCAGTGGCAAGTGAGGACCCTCTTCCCAGTTGGACGATAGGCGATGGTGAGGTCCTGCATTTCCATGGACGAGTATGGGTTCCAGGGGATATATGTGAGGAGCTGATTCAAGAGTTTCATGCTTCAGCTTGGGCAGTTCATCCCAGGGTTACCAAGATGTATCATGACTTGATATGTCAGTACTGGTGGCCGAGTATGAAGAGAGAGGTAGTTAGTTTTTTTACGAGGTGTTCCACCTGTTAGTAGGTTAAGGCAGAGCACCAGAGGCCAACTGGGCTGTTACAGAAGTTACCCATTCCAGATTGGAAATGGGATGATGTCGCGATGGATTTCGTGTTGGGGTTACTGAGGTCACCTCTAGGCAATGGCGCCGTGTGGGTTGTTGTGGACAGACTAAAAAAGGTAGCTCAATGATTTCCGATTAAGGAGACCTTCAGTGTGGATGATCTTATAAGGCTGTATATCCGAGAGATCATACGTCTTCATGGGGTCCCTCATTCTATCATTTCAGAATGGTATGCCTGCTTTATATCTCATTTCTGGAAGAGTTTTTAGAGGGCACTGGGTACGCAAGTTCTTTTGAGCACACCATACCACCCTCAGACCGATGGCCAGTCAGAGCGCACGATACAAGTGTTAGAGGAAATGCAACGCGCATGCGTCCTAGACTTTGGGGGATCTTTGGAGAAGCATATACCCCTTGTTTAGTTTTACTATAATAATAGTTTTCAGGAAACTATTGAGATGGCACCATATGAGGCTTCATATGGTATGCCATGCCGATAACCTTTGTGCTGGTTAGAGGCAGGTGAGGTAGCTTTACTGGGACCACACCTCGTGCAGGAGACATCTGAGTAGGTCCAGTTGATTTGGAAGCAGATGGCTACCACGCAGTCTCGAAAGAAGTCATATGCTGATCACCGCAGACGACCTTTGGAGTTCGTTGTCGGGGATCACGTTTTTCTACGTGTATCACCGAGGCTGGGACACAAGCGAATCAAGAGAGAGGGTAAGCATTCACCGAGGTATTTGGGTCTACTCGAGATTCTGGGGAGAGTTGGGCTGGTTGCCTATCGGTTTCGGTTAACGCAGCGGTACCGAGCTAGGCACGGCGGCTTCCACGTGTCTCAGTTGTGTCACTATCATTCAGACCCTTCTCACGTCTTTCAGCCCGAGGAGGTTGAGATAGAGGTAGATGCATCCTTTGAGGAGCATCCAATCCGTATAGTTGACAGGAGCACGAAGGTTCTCCGAGGCCAGTCAGTTCCTCTCATACGGGTGCTATGGCAGCATGGTCGAGTATAGGACGAGACCTGGGAGCGGGAGGCCGACGTACGTGCTTAGTGGACAGAGATGTTCTGAGATTTATCTTCACCACCCTTGGAACGGAAATTCGGGACAATTTTCTATAAGGGGGGATGTTTGTAAGAACTTGGTCCATAGTTTTGAGGTACGAGTTCCTTCTTTTTCCTTTTCCGTATGTGTTTTTGAGAAAATATGGAAAATGGAAAAAATCCTAAATTTTGAAACTACACGCCGTTTACTTTTTCCATACTCTGTGTACTTTTGGCCATGTGGGATGGGTACACGGGGCGTGTAGCCATGTCGGCGACAAGGGGTGTAGGAACCGACTACATGCCGTGTAGTGGTACCTTACATGTCGTGTAGTCAGTCGGCATGCTTAAACAATAAGGTGTCAAAGTCACTGCCAGCTGGGTGGCAGTACATGCCGTGTACTCCAGAGTACAGGCTGTGTACTCATGTCGACGAATGAACAGTGTGGCTGTGCCACAAAAGGAACAGTTAAATGAAAGAAGTACACGTCATGTACTCATAAGTACACACCGTGTACTTTGTTTTTTCAGTATAAAATAGGCAATAGACTTCTCATTTTACAGAGGACTCAATTGAGCCGTTTTAGAGCCAAGGATGATGACCAAACCATTGATGATCCGCCGGGTGTTTTTCTAGAATCCGATTCGGCTTCGGACGATCTCGTTGGAACCGCACGGGTAAGACCTCCCCTCAAATGGCATGGTTCTTGCCAATTCTTCCCCTAACGTAAGTTATTTACATTTGAATGGGTTTTGTTCTTCATCAGATCTACGTCGTTCTTCGGCGTTTCTGAAATCGGCGTTCGTGTATAACGTTCATTGGAAAATATGGTAGGTCTCTTGGTGTAAATTTCCAACTGTCATGCGGTTTAAGTGCGTTTTTGTGCAACGAACCCATGTTGGGGTGTCGTGTAGCTGAGGCCATTGCAATATTTAATTCCTATAATTGCATAGGTGATTAAATTGTGATAATAAAATGCTGGTTAGGATCCTTGCTTGGATCCGAAACCACCCCGGGGGGTGTGTTTCACTGTTTAGCTGTTTGTCCAGGATACCCGAGGGTATGCCTTTAAAGTAGTGATTGTTGAATTGCCTTGAGTTGAATTGCTTGCTTACTGCATTTTGATATTTTGGGCATGGACCGGTTACCTATTTATCCTGAGGGAATTTTTTTGATTATCATGTAGGAACTGTACTATTTAGCCTATGGGCAGTAGTTATTTCGGCTTGAGGGCAACTTCTTCCGTGCCTGTGGGTAGCTGATTCTGTGCTTGTGGGAGACACTACCTACGCCTGAGGGAAAAATCTGTTATGCGTGAGGGCATATTCTTGTGTTCGATACTCGTTACCTGAGGTTATGAGTTTACATGTCTGAGGACACCAGTTTTTTACTTAGAAATTCACTGTGGCGATTTCCTATATTAAATGGATTAAATGAATATTTAAAAAATGGAAATTTAAATGGTAGTTAGATACTTTTTAGTATTTCTTACCTTATTTCATTTTACCGCTATACACTATTGTTGCATGTTAGTACGTAGTTGGGCACGTGCCTTTGGTTGGTGCCTTCTGAGATATATTTCTCACACCCTGTTTGGGTCACGCTTTTCGGCCCAAACAGATTACGTTGCTACAGGTGTAGATAGGGGCAAGAGTCCTTATACAGGTACTTGACTGTTGCTGAGGAGTAAGAGGGCATGGGACCGATCCTAGGCTCGCGATGCCACTGGCAGCTGTTTTTCTTTATTTTGATGTACTCTGCATTTTTTTGAACTGTATTGATGTATAACATATTCTGGCTATTTTCTTAGAACTTTTGACATGTTTCATCTTTTATATGCTATTCGTTATATCATCTGCAGTTGTTTATTTCAGTTTCAGTTGTGTATGGTTTACTGCTTCCACTGTTTTTGTATGTTTTCATTAAATTCCGATGCGCTACACTTTGATAAATGAGGGCATAGTTTCCCCACTATCATACCTGATCCATCACTACTAGTCGGTATCCTCTGGCGTCGGGGGAAATGCACTTGAGGTCACGTGGCGAACTGGTCTCGGGGGACCCGTTGCATGGCACCCAGTTCCGGGACGTTACAACGGCTAGGTGAGGGCGAGTTCAGGATCAGCTGCTGTCGAAAGGTTCGAGTCGGCCTAGTGTCAGTGGCTGGGAGAGGGTGAAGGGTGAGATTGGAGGGGCTGGGAGTCTGAGTTTTACGGCCCTGGATAGGGATGCAACACTAGACATGCTGGAGGGGGTGAGAGTCGAAGGCAGTGGTGAGGGACAAGGGTGGTAATGTGAGCATGGGGTGAAGGTGGAGGTGGTTGGGCATGGTGCAGGTGAGGGATGACCGCTGGGGATGGGGTTCGGGTGTAGCACCGCTGTGCATTGAAGATGGAGAAGGGAAAATGGGGGGGGGGGGGGTCAGGTTGAAAAGGGTTTTGTTGTTTTTTTTCATTTTATTATATTAATAATAAAAAATATTTATAATATTAATATTTATAATAAAAATAAAAATAATTAAAATTATAATACCTGAATAATAATAATAATAATAATGATAAATATAAAAATAATAATAATAATAATAAAACCAAAAATAATAATAACATTAACAACAATAAACATAATATTAATAAAATTTATTAACAATAAAAATAATAACTATAAATATAATATTAATATGAATAATAACAATAATAATGAAATTAATAATAATAATTATTATTATCAATTACTCGACAACTGGGTCGGCCGTGCAGATACTGCCAACTGCATGGTGACCGCGCATGGGTCTGAAACTCAATGGATATATTAAACAAAAAAATTATACCAAGACCTGGCCTAGACCTTAGTACAATGACTCGGATCCAAGAAATAGTAAAATAAAAATAAATCAAAAAGTTGAGGTGTGACAATTGTCCCCACCATAAGCACTTTCTACCGCCAAAATGACACCCAACCAAACATTAGACAAAACAAGAATCCCTGCCCATTTAAAACTAGAAAAAACCACAATACAAGAGAATAAGATAACTGTAACGACCCGAAATTTTAAATAAATATTGTTTCCTAATTTTATGTGTTATTTTATTTTATTTTTATACTCTACAAAAATGTTTCATTTGATAACATGAGTATAATTAAAATGAGACTGTTGGGTTTTGACTATTATTTGACCATTGGTAAATATGACCGCTGGAAACTAAACGTTTTGACTATTGTCTCTAAATACAAGCAATCTTGGTTAATTAATATAGAAAGAAGATTCGATGGCCTCACCCAGTAGTCTTGGACTGATCTAAGCCCATCTAACAGAACTTGGGAAGGAGGTAGCACCACTGGGCTTTGCTCTGGACCAAACCCAAGCTGAACTTCATTGTATAAAGCTAGAACGGGATCGCCTTCGCGAGAAGTTTAAACTGATAGAAATTACTACTCGTGCGATGTTGGCCGAGCCTCCCTCGGATTCTATCACCTTAGAACACCTTACACTTAGATCCTATGCTGGTGTGATAAGGGGCTATGTAAGGAGACCGTAACTGTCTTGTGTAATCCTTTGTTTTAAATAAAAATTTCGATTTCTTTTATGAATTTTCAAATAACCGGATAAATATAGTATGCATATTTTTGATGAATTTTCGAAAAAGGATATTTTAAATATGTTTATGTAAACCCTAAATAAATAAAAATGTGTAATGATTTTAAAAAAATGGTTTTCTACAATTATGTTCAGTACGAAATTTAGAGTCTAATAAGATCAACTTGATTTTTGATGAATAGTAAATTATGAATAGTGATTTTATGATTAGGATTAATAATGTGTCCAAATGGATTAGTAATCTCACTTAAAGAAAGTATTAAAAATAATCTAGGCACTTTGATTAAGTAATGTGATTCAATAAAATGGTTAAATAACGGTTTCATAAATTATTATTCAAGTATTAGTTTTTTCGGATGAATAGTGTTTTTTAATTAAAATTTTAATTAAAAATATTTAGAATTTTTTTTTAATAAAATGGACTTCATTTTTGAACTCAGAGCATCGATATTATGTTAAGGTAATTTTTGGGGATTTTTCTGAAAAAAAATAAATTTTCGATGAATAGTGTTTTTAATTAAAAATTTAATTAAAAATATTTAGAAAATTATTTTTATAAAATGGATTTCATTTTTGAAATCAGAGGATTGATATTTGGTTAAGGTGAAATTTTGGGATTATTCTGAGAAAGTTGAATTTTCGATGAATAGTGAAAATACAGTTTTTAAGTTACGGGTGTTTAATGACATCATTAAATGATGTATTAAGTATGTAATCAATATGGTCGACTTATGAATAGTAAGATAAGGTATGAGGTGTCCCAAGTGGCCAATACCATGGGCAAATACCATGGGCAAGCCCATGGTTTTTCCAAAACCACTAATGAGGTGTCCCTTGGCCATTAATGCCTTGTCCCCTCACATTCCCTATATATACCAAGCCATCCTCTCATCCATTCGACTCCCCACTCTCCCCCAACATAGTTCTGGTCTCCTTACCTCCCAAGGAGTCCTCCCAAGGTGCCCCAAGCCCTCAAGGTCCAAACCTTTGAGTTTTAAGAGTTACGTTTTAAGGTAAGGGATCCGACCCCTCTCTTTCTTTTCAAGTGATCTCTTTTATGTCAATTATTTTATGCCCCATGTTCTTATGTTGGTGGATGTTCTTTTATACTCCTCTTACTGCCCTTTTCATGTTCATATAATGAGAGATCCCCTCTTAGTCTCATTATTTCGTTTAATGAAGTTTTAAGTGGCGCCGTTAGGCTGCCGAAATTTTTGTAACGGATTCTTTCTCCCTTCTCATTTTTCAAGATCTATTTTCATGTAAAGTATTTCAAGCTCCTTTTTATTATGTTGGGGTATGATCTCTAAATTTTTCATACTGATCTTTTATGTTCATATGATGAGATACCCCATTTGATCTCTTCAATTCAGTATTTTGAATTTTTAAGTGGCGCCGTTAGGCTGCCGAATTTTTAAGTCTTTACCCTTCTCCTTTTGAAGTTCTACTTTCATGTCAATTATTTAAAGTTCCTTTTTGTTATGTTGGTGTATGATCTCTATATCTATCATACTGGACTCTTATGTTCATATGATTAGAGACCCCATTTGATCTCTTCAATTCAGTATTTTGAAGTTTTAAGTGGCGCCGTTAGGCTGCCGAATTTTTAAGTGGTTCTTCACCCTTCTCGTTTTGAAGTTCTACTTTCATGTCAATTATTTCACGTTACTTTTTGTTATGTTGGGGTATGATCTCTATATCTATCATACTGGACTCTTATGTTCATATGTTGAGAGACCCCATTTGATCTCTTCAATTCAGTAATTTGATGTTTTAAGTGGCGCCGTTAGGCTGCCAAATTTTTTAGGGGATTCTTTCACCCTTCTCATTCTTTTCAAAATTCTAATTTCATGTCAAGTCTTTCAAGTTCCTTTTTAATTATATTGGGGAATTATCTCTATATCTATCATACTGAACTCTTATGTTCACATGATGATAGACCCTTTTTGATCTTTTCAAATCATTTTGTCTGAAGTTTAATAACACCATTAGGCTGCCGAACTTTCATAAGAGAAATCTAATTTTTGTCTTCCTTCCATATTTTTCATTTCAAATGGTATGTCCTTGAAATTTCATTACCATGATCATGTATCCTTCTTATTATGTCCATCTACTGTTTTATGGGTCATTTATGAATGTTTGACCCATTTTCCCTCTCTTTTTAATGTCTTCTAAAACCTCGTAACATAGCCGTTATGCTGCAGAATTTCCGTCTCAAAATGTATCTCTCTTTTTCTAAGGTTCTTTTATGTTATTAAGTGAATACTCAAAGCTCTTATTTATACAGGTTTATTCACATATATAAAAAAATTTTCTATTTTAAATTTTGGGATTTACATACATGAAACCCGCTCTCCCCTTCCGTGGGTTTAAAGTGACGTAAAGATCATGTCTTTAAAGAAGTTTTTAAAACGTTATGATTATGAAATGAAAACCATTTATTTTATGATATATGGGTTATTTATGAAATGTTTGATGATGATATATGTGGCTCACATGATAATAAAGGCAAATTTAAGGGTGCTCCCTGAGAGCGCTCCAATGCATTGGGTAATGATGTAACCACTAGAAATTACAGTTTTCACGATACCTTGGTGAATAACCTTGGTAATTTTCAAATGACACCTTGGGGATGGACCTTGGTGATATGTTCATGATTGTCAATATTAAATTTTGTAGCCACATCTTCATGTTATGAAAAAGTTTTATTTTTATTATGATATGCCTCATGATTTCATTTTCATGCCTTAAAGTTCTTTTCATGACTTTATTGATGTATCTCAAGTTCATATGTAAAATGTTTCACATGTTTCCCTTGCTGGGCATTCTGCTCACCCTTTCTTTTGATGTATGTCCCCAGGTTATGAGATTCAGTAATGAGCCTAGGGTGAACATGAGGAGAATCCTTTCAAGTGTTTAAGAAGAATGTTTTTTTTTGTTTCATGTTTTATGTTCCTTGTTTCCAAGACACTAAACCTTAAAGATCCTCAGTTCCGTGTAATGGAATGAAAGTTATGTTATAAAAAGACGGGATGCTATAATAACACAAGGGTGTACTCCCCACCATAAGAACTCAACTAGTGCAGCAATTTAACACCCAGAAATACCACCCTAGGAATGGGGATGATGCGGGAACACACAACCGATCCAAACAAACATATATAGTACGAGTGAGAAAAACTTCTACTAAAACATGGAAATCTCAACCCGAAACAAAACCCAACAACACTATAAAAAACCCTTGAGTAGAGCATAACCCAAAGAGTGAACCTGAGCATAGCCACAAACATCGATACTTTTATAGGCACATACAACTCCAATAAAACACAGCTAAACTATGATCAACCCATACAAGGGCCAAACACACTTGAAAAAATGACCGATTCCAAAAACCACAAACGCACCAACAAGACTTCTTGGATTATACTAAAATGAGTACATCATAACTTCTTGAAAAAATAATGAACTTAAAACAATGTCAGATATTTAACAGAAAAAAAAAGAATGAAAAGACTTTAAATTCTCCACCACCAACATGGAACACAAAACCCGAACCAAGGCTTCCCACCCTTGGAAACTCCAAACTGTGTATGAGCTTTACCCCCAGACCTATCGTTGGGGATTTGATGGATGACCCATCTCTAACCTCATAGTCAAGAACTATAATTCCTCTGGACGTAGTGTCTTATTCATGCGACGCTTCCTATAGAACATATCTTGATGACCAAGATGCCCACAATAATACCACGTCTTCGGAGGGATGAGACATGATGACTTCACATGCCCAAACCGGCCACACTAGTGGAACACCACTGAATGGTCCGACGAACTGGAAGCCAAAACCATTATAGTGGAATATTTAGAAACAGATCTATTTGGCACACTCTTCTTTCCAGATAAAGAACCTTCACGAGCAACTGGATACGCTGGATTCCCAACCATCTGCGCCCTGGAGACCAACTCAGCTATGAATGCCTCATCCACCAGCTTCTCAAAACAATGGTCCCTAGAAGGGAGGACCGGTTTCTTGACCTCCAGACGAAGACTCATGATGAAAATTAAAGTCTTCATCAAATCTTGTTATGATACCTCCGAAGAAAAGGACACAAGTTCCTTAAAATGGTCAACATATGTCTTTACCATATGTTGGCCCGGTTGAATATGCATGAGCTCTTCTCTTCTCTTTTTCTTGACTTTTTCAGGTATGAACCATCAGACGGAGATGGATTTAAAGACATCCCACATCATCAAAAGTTTCATTGTTTGGGGTGCGAATAACTCCCATTCATCCAGATATGGACATTCAAACATACCAAAAATGGCACGCACTCTAACATATTTGAGAGTTACCAATACCCTGAAGATGAACTTGACCCCTTCAAGCCATAGTGCTGCCTCTAATAGGCCCCGATAACCGTGAAGGACAAGAAACATACTGGGAGGACTAAAAACTCGGAATGACTTATCAAAAACCTTGGGGACCTTTCAAGGTGGAATTTTCCGAACAACGTATAAAACAGGGAGCCAAAAACAATATCAAGCTGATGAAATATCATTGAATAAGCCTTTATCCAAAAACATCCAGCTCAAAACCAAACAAATACAAACACAACACCAAGTTCCCTTTTTTCATTTTAGATTTTAAACCCACCTTCTTTCAAGGCCACTTTCCAAATACCAAACCCACTTTCCAAACCAAATTCAATTTCCAAAAATCATTTTCCTTTTTTTAAATCACTTTAGAAAAACAAGGGCAAGACTTTAATTCCATTTACACTCCCTAGTAATCCCATGAATCATTTCACATGACTTCATCTACTTTCATCCTCACACACCAAAACACAATTCCTATGGATTCCCTCACATGTGAAAGTGTTCATTAAAAGTACCTGAGGTAGCACCCAAATAATATCTCTACCAGTTCCAAGCAAACACCAGATTTTTAGACCAAGAGAATTCAGTTTTAAAAATATATTTCATGAATTTAAATCTATTTAAAATAAATCATTCCCATTCCAAAAACACTTTTCATTTTCAAAAGTGCACATACATTATCTAAATCCAAGACGACACTCAACTTGCATCAAACTAACGGAGTGAAGGACTAGTAATCATGCTTATCGTGGAGGCATGGTAGTGGGACATACCCCAAGTAAGTATCAATAACTAAGAGAAACTTAAACCATGTACTTGGAATCCACATGGGTCATTACTCCATGTGAAATCACGATGTAACATTGGATTTCCTCCATTGTTATCCCTCAAAATAAAACAAAATAGAACAAGAAAATGAATAAATTATCGGAAAAACCCTGGTGACTCGAGGTTCGGAATGGGTGGGGGTTCATGAAATCCTTCTCATACCTACCTCTTGAGACCTGAGAGTATTAATCTCCATCTACCAGAAAACCGAAATTACAAGGGTCTCCTTTGATACCATTTTATCATGAACTAAACCAGGTCGACCCTGAACCGGTCACCCGAGATGGTCTGTGACATGGTATGAAGGGAATTCCTGATCGTCATGGGATGACAACTAGTGTGGTGCCTCAAAACCTAGTCACTGGGAACAATTTGGCCCAAAAATATATATTAATAACCAAGAATAAACAGAATAATAAAACTGATCTTTATCATTGGAAAAGAAATAATTAGAACAACTCAACATACCTCCATGTGAACCTCTAGGTCACCAACCAACAAATGGACTACATTGCTTCAATAATGAGTAACTCAGCCAAGAGAACCTAAGAAAAGGGGAACCTGCAACTGAAATGATAAAAGTAGGTGTGGGCATTAAAATGCTCAGTAGGGTTTCCATGTTAAACCACATAATCCAACATCTCCTTTCCTAAAACAATCCATAAACACAAGTTTGAAATACAATTATAAAAGTAGGTTTTACATATTTTAATAAAACAATATCATTTTCCAATTTTAATGAAACCAACACACACCACTTACCATTTCTAAAACAAATTGAAATTTTTAAAGGAAAATACAAACAATGAAAAGCAAGGCAGTGCTAAAAGAAAAAGGTGATAGTATAAGCTAGAAAAAAGTATAAATTAAATTAAAAAATAAAATATAAGGAAAAACATGGGTGATCCTAATCATCCCAAGAAGACCCCTAGATGTACTCGGTTTCAAACCCACCAGTCAGCATATGGTGAAACTCCTAAGTCTATAACCCACTAGACATCCTATAACTTACCAATTCAGTGTCAAAGACCGCTTGGAATAACAACCAATCTAGGGGGTACCAACCCATCTAATCGCAGTTGATCAGAAACCGTCACTCGATCATCTAAAAGACGCCCAGTAACCCATGGTGGTTATATTAATACATTGTAATTAGGAAGACACTTGCACGTGTGACACATCTCACCATACTCTCCTTCCCAAAACACAGATGATTCTTATGCATTAACACATAAAAGGGTAACCATAGATAGGATCGCCTCTAAATAAGCATTCAATCATATCACGTTAACAAATTGCCAACCGGGCCATCACACTATTAAAAATTTAAGCCCTTTCATAATATTTTCAATGTTTCCAATCAGGCATAAACTTTTGACAAAACACAATCTCCTTTAATAGTTAGTACAAAAAGTTCCCTTAGTTCAAAAAGTGCCAAACAGGTCCTTGAGTTCCAAAGTTCACACCAAACCATTTTACCACTACCAAATGAGCCTTTCCTATTTTCAAACTCACGTCAAAAAACATTTCAAAGGTAAAAAACCATGCTTTAAAGAAAACGTTGTTTAGGAAACAAAAATCCTTACTTTAAAACCACAAAACCATGGCCTTATAATAATTTTTTTTTCAAATCAATTTAACACAGACAATAAGTCGGTCAATCTGGTACAAAATTTCTAAACACAGTCATTTATAAAAGTTCATTCAAAAATTTCCATTGAATTAAAAGTTCCAAATTGGTATACCTCTTTAATATTTAATTCAATCCAGTTTTAGAAGTCACACATGGTAACCATATTTATTAAAATACAGAAGGACCTTTAAAACTAAAAAAGTTTAAGAGAGGAACACTATTTTCAAGTGCCACTTTCATTAGAGGGAACATCAGTGTGTGCACCTCGTGCTTCCATGGATGTGGGAACATCCAATGGAATATGAATGGTAACTAAGAAAACAATAAAAATACCTTTCAAGAATATAACACACCATCAAAACAAAACAATAACCCCCACAACACCAAGGCCATTAACCATTGTTTTTTTACAAAATAACCTTTTCAAAACATTATTACCAAAATCCTTAAGACAAAAGATCACTAAATCATACATACAATGCAAAATCCACAATTCAACTATTTTACCATAACAAAAATAAGGCTAAACATTTCTTAAATACTCAATTTCACTTTAAAGAAAATACATGGAATTTCAATCAACACTAAATGTGCACATTGACCTATCCATATCTCAAGAATTGCTTTGTAACCATGTTTTTTTTCAATTTAAATCAATTTCAAAACACTATAATAAGATAAACAAAGGAACCTGAGTGGTGAAAATCATCGTAAAAAATTTATTGAAAGTTTCAGAAATCAATGGAAGTGCATCGGATAGGAGATGTATGGATATTCCTACCTCAAAGGCATGAAAATGTGACCTAGCTTCCATAGAAGGTGGAACCGATCCTCGAGGACCCCTCACACACCTTAAAACTGCAAGAAAAATGCACTACACATAACTTGGACACTAAGGATTAATTAATTTGAAGAAAAACCCAAATCACATGAAGAACACACTGGAAGGGTGAACTCTTCAAGTTGTAGGGGTGGCAGAGGTTCTGTGATGGGGGGTTCAGATGCACCGTTGCTCGGAGCAAGGTGGTTGAGAGTGATGGAGGTGCGACTTCTTGTGAGGTATGGTCAGTGTGGTCCAGAGCAAGGAGGTCATGGGGTCGTCAACTAAAGTGGGGAATCATGGTGTGGTAGGAGGGGCTGGGCAAGGGAACCTGGAAGGCACCTGGGTGAGGGTGAGATTACGATTGGCTGCTGTCGGAAGGTCTGAGGTGGCCTGGTGTCAGTTGCTGGGATAGGGCGAAGGGTGAGCACAGTGGGGCTGAGGTCTTAGTGTCACTCTGCTTTAAAAGGATGTAGGGGTGATCATTGTTGTAGGAGGAGAGAGTCGAAGGTGGAGGTGAGGGGTGAAGGTGGTAGAGAGAGCATGGGGCGAAGGGGGAGGTAGCTGGGCATGGTGCATGAGAGGGATTTCTGCTAGGGATGTGGGTCGGGTGTAACATTACTGCACAGAGGAGAGGGCAATGAGAAAATAGGGGGTAGACTAGGGTTTTGTTCCTTTTTTCATTTTATTATATTAATAATAACAATAATAATAATAATTACAATACTAGAATAATAATAATAATATTGATACAAATAATAATAATAATAACGAAAAAAAATAATGATAATAAAAATACAAATAATAAATATAATATTAAAAAAATTTATTAACAATAAAAATAAAAATAAAAATAAAAATAATAGTAATAATAATAATGAAATAAATAATAATAATAATAATTAGCAATTTCCTGACTACTAAGACGGTCTCCTGGCTACCTCCAACGATGTGGTAATCGCACATGGGTTCGAAACCCATTAGATATATTAAAAAAGAAAATTTTTAAACCAAGACCCATCTTGGACATTGGCGCGATGACCTAGAGCCAAGAAATAGTAAATAAAAATAAATCAAAAATCTCGGGTGTGACATTACAAAATTTCATGTTTTGATGAGTCCATATCTTCTTATATTATCTTCAATTATGTTCACAAAATACATAGCTCAATCAGGAGAATTTTTATTAATGGGTCTAAATTCATTCATAGGATGTTGAGGTTCTAGATTATTCATGGATCCATCTTCCTCATACTCTGTCGAGTTCAATATATATAGATAGTTCATTTGAATTATTACTGAGGAATTTTGCAATAATAATTTTTCATGAACACAGCTACAAGAATAGTGATATTGCAAGTACCATTATCTTTTGATTGATAAATTAAAAACATAATGATAACTAGTGATATATATATATATATTTATCCCCATATTAGTCATATTTAATCTAATTACTTATCATCAATATTCATCTTTTGATCTCACACACTATCAAATATTTATGAATTTCCCTAAAAAAATGTTTACGACAAAATATTTTAATAAAAAATGTAAAAGTGTACTATATTATAGAAACAAAAAATTCCATAGTTCATGGTGAATTTATATCCAAGGTAATTATTTTTAGATTATTTTTTTATTTACAATGATTCCTAAAAATTGATTATCTTGTCCCAATTCAAATAAATTAGGGAATGAATACAATTCATAATGTTATTAATTAAATTAAAATATCATGTCACATATGCGATTATCCAACAATTTAAAACATCAATCCAAATAAAATTATATGTTATAATATTGAGATAGAATATCTTTTATTGGAATTAAAACATTTTAAAAAATTACCATCAATTTTCAGTCTTCCCTTGGTTCAAAAATAAAATTTATATTTTCCCCTTCATTGATAAATCTAAATGATTTACTTTAAAGTCAATTTTCTCATTCTTTTTTTGGTTTTGAAATTATACTAACATTAATGAGCTCATTTCTGACAACTGGGAACATTATTTTTCTATTTTTAGATATATTTTTTAATCAATGATTGTGAATAGTTCATATATGATATGAAATATCCTTTAAAGTGGCTAATTTATCAGATATTTACTATGGGATTGAAATAAATGATTTTATTCTTGATTCAAATGAATTATAATATTATCATGTGAGTTCATCCCTAAGGTGTTTGTTTATGAATTTATAAGATTCCAAGGATCCAGTTCATATATTCAGTTTCCTTATATTAGAATTATAATACCATTAAAAGGTATCTTATTATACTACATTTCTTAATTTCTAAATATAATACCATATATAAAATGGATGAAATTAACTCTTCATTCAATCGAATTTACATTTTCTAAACTTTTAGAATCCTCAAAAATGTAATAAATTTCACCCCTAGGAAAGACACATTAAATTGCCATTTTTTTACCTAACAATACAAGTAAAATATTTTTCTTTAAAATTAGATGTATCCTACCAAAATGGTTCTTCATAGGGATTTAATTTCATAAATACTATGTTGAGGTTTTAATGTTTACATCATTAAATAAGATATTATAATAATATAGAACAGTTCACCCAAACATAAGATTAAATATTAAATAAAAAAGATCTTGGAAACATTTTTTTTAATAATAACATTGTTTTAATTATATTAAATAACACAATGTTTAGAGGGTTTTCTAGAAATAACAAAAATAACTATTATAGAAAAAAAATCAATTTAAGTTATTCAAATTTCCAAAAAACAATCCAATATTTCATCACATAACAGTATAGTATAAAAGATAATTTTATAGATGATTTATGATTTTAGTTATGTTTCAAATTGATTTTTTATTATACACTACTATAAACAATAAAATAAATGTGTTCCAGAGTCAGGGAAGTTTAGAAATTAGGTGTGACTCGTAGAATTAAAAATTTTCATAATTTTAAAATAACACAATATTAGCATTTGTAAATTCATTGGTTAGTGGAGTCAATAATAAAATGGAAATTGTTCTCACATGAATGTAGTTGTGTTAAAATTTGAGTTCATTATATTACATCTTTACCTTTTATAATTCATTAAACCCATTGATTGAATAATTCATGTCTACTGTAATTAAAAATAGATTAAAAATATAACTAAAATATTAAAATTTTAAGTGAAATGAAACAATTTTTTAAGAGGTTTTCATCCCTCAATATTCAAGAATGTATCTACACTTTTCCTTTTTAATAATTGTAACTTCATGCATTTTTTATCACATATAGAATAAATTAGAGTTATTTTAATTTATTTGGATGTATAAATATATGAAGAAACATTAGCTTTTTGGTTTCATCCAATATATTGATAAATTTTTAGTCATTATCGAGACACACCTATTAATGTCAAGCTATCCATGATCTTTTTTTTGGTTTTTAATTATTAATGCACATAATTTCACAATTGTGTTCAGAATTCTTTATTTATTCCCTCTAGGATTAGAGAAATAATTATTCTATTAATGTGTTACAAAATCCATATTTAATATAATGAAAATTAATTTTTACCCCCAATCTATCTATTTATATAAGAATATTATAAGGACCAATGAGTGATGATGGAAACCTTTAATGTTTAGAAATATTACCAGTAGTGTTCTCTATGTTTTTCTTTTTGGTGGATGTAAAGAATGAATCATATTATGATGATATAATTTGATGAGCCTTCTCACTAATTTTAAAAAAAATTGTAACATAAATAGATTATTGGATTCCCACATGATGAAATGAAGATTATTACTAAAAATATATCTTTCTAACTCATCACATGTCTCAAATTATGTGATTTTGTCAAGAATATTTTATAGTATGTTCACCAATCACCACTATAGGTGACTGATTACCAAGAATGTAGGAAAATTCAATTTTACAATATTCATGTTTTATAGTAGGTTACAAAATAGGAGACTCACCAACATTGATGAAATTCATAATCTAAATATCATATTCTAATATATCATAAATTTTTTTATATATTATCAAAAATTATTTGTGACTATTTCTCTAGGATAAGCTCTAGAGAACAAATTTCATCAAAAATATCTTCCTCGATGATACTCACAATAGGTTGAGATATCATAATCACTGTATAATCTTGTGAAAATTAACCAACTCCTAAAATTCTACTATTTTAGTGCACTCATTCTCAGCAACATATATCAGGTGACACCCCAAGGTTGGTATTTTCAAAACCAAAATTTCCTCCAAATTATCAAAAACATAAAGGGTATTTATTCCATAATAAAAATAAATTAGATCACCCCTAGAAAGAAAAAATAGTGTACCAATGGTAAAGGGAATATTCTCATCACACTACTTATCAAGAATAAGAACTACATTCGGAATGTAACCTCCAGTAAAAAAACAAAAATTTCATCCACTCTTCTATATTCACGAGTTAGTTACAAATAAGTAAGTTGAAAAGATAAAAATGTTTGATTCGAATCCATAATACCCATATTTTTGAATAAGTAGTAAGGTATAAAATTAACACATACCTATGTCATACAGATTAAAAAGTTTAATTCTTCCTCCTATTCATCATCAAATTAGAAAATTCTTGGTTTTTTCTATATTTGAGGTAGATTCCACAAAATAAATTATTTTCAATCCTCATTATGAGGGATGGAATCAAATTTCTTCTAATATATTTTTATATCTGTAAACATTTTTCTATATTTGAAAAATAATGTAATTTTTTCTAATTCTTCACAGAATGATATCATGTTTCAAATGATTCTAAACATTTGTAAGAGAAACATTTAGTAAGGCTTATAATTATTTTATATATTATTATGAAAGGGAATGTGGGTCATTATGTGTTAAAATTGGTTTGTTTCTCACCTTATCCTCACTACTAACATCATTCAGGCTTTCCTTATTCAATTACCTCAAATATTTAATGTTCTCATTAGATTTTTCATCTGAGGGTTTATCATAATTTCTAGTTTTTACTTTCTTGTACAGATATACACTTTATTCATTTTAAATTTATTTGTTTATAAAAGTATTTAAGACCTTAATTTATTTTTTACTAAACATAGCCCTAATTTTTTTTACAGTTTTTAGGCCACATATAGTGGTGAAATCCATAACATTTGGCATGTGATTGAATTTATTTAGTATATGATATTTACCCTTATCTATAATTTCTACGTCATTATCCATTTTTATAAACTTAGATGGCATATTTTCAATTTTATATATTTTCGATTATATCATTTTGATCATTCTCCTGACAATTTTCTCTAAAAATGGATCTCAAATTTGATGGTCCGTACTTGTTTTAAAATTGAATCCATTTTTGATTTATTTACTTAGGGGATGTAACTTATTCTACAATAAACAATTTTTTTATCCAAGAATGATTTAGGTGTTTTATATATCAATAATTATATTCATTTGAAAATGGATGCAAATTTATATTATTCCATTCCCTAAAATATTTTAATTTAACAATATCATTATGATGAATATGAGGATCCAAGTTAGCCCAATATATATCATAATGTCTATGAATTACAGAAATTATTTATTTTCTCCCTATGTGAGTTTTTACTATAATACATATTTTCCTGATGTTATGAATCAATATAATGAATCACTCTCTTCTTAGTATAATTGTGATGTCATTTTTTGGAATGTTTGTTAAACCATTTATTACACTACTTGGATATATTATCGAAAACCATCTATACATAGTTAATCCACAAGTTTCCTATTATCTAGCATGAGTCCATTGTAAAAACATTTCATATGATTATGGGGATCCAATTACTAGTTCATACAACATGATATATAATACTAAACCTATATTCTATCTAATGAAATAATTCACCCTCATCCTGAACTAATCATGTGGTCTCGTGTCTTACTAATATAATGTTATTCATCAGATTGAATTTTAAAATGAGTGAAAAAAATATTTGTTTGTTGGTATCAATGATATAAAAATATAAATTCAATAAACAAATACATGATATTTTATTATGAAAATATATAAACACCCTCAACCTATGATCCTCCTCATTTAACCCATAGAGTAGTAATTATTTCAATGAACTATAAATAAAAATCAAGGGAATTATAGGGAGTCCTTAGTTGGAAGAAAATTGAATGTGGGAAGTGTAGAAAGATCAGAATATAGAATTTAAATGTTCCTTGACATATGAGTGTAACATATTCTTGATGGGTTGTTATAAACTGAAGTCAACTAGAACTCTCCTTTTATAGGAATTTCATGTTGTTGATATATATGCTATAATGGATTTTTATATTTTTATTTATATTTTCAACTGATTCGATGTATTAATTATACAAATTATACATAATTGTAATAAATTTTTTAAAAACATTTTTTATGATTTGGGTATTTTATTTTGATGTTTTATTTTTATTTTTCATTTTTAAATGAAATCACATTCCGTACCAAAAATTATCACTAACTTTTATAGTTTTTCTCTCTGTCATTGAATTCCATTAAATAAATTTATTATATCTTAAACTGATATAAAAATAGTGATATGGTGAGAATTTCAAAACCCTATTTAATGTGGGGTTGTCTGACCAAAACAGAGTACAGAAAATGAAAAAGAACACAAATAGAAAACAACCAGAGTTGAAAGTAGGTTTTTGAATTTGATATTTACTACTGGAGGAGTATTTAGTGACATGGGTTAAGAACATAAGATGGTGAGACAAGAAACATGATATATTTTGGTGAACCGGATTAGATGATATTTATAAAATATTCACCATCATTACATAGAATCTATATAGAGGTACTAATGTTTTTATAGAAGAATGAAATTCTCATCTACCATTAGATAAATCAAACTTTCTAAAGATTTTTATTGGGAATTTGTTTTCTAACCAATAACATGATGATGGTTATTCATCACAAAAAAATCTTCAAATAATCCTATACTCATTGTACAATTTTGGTTACCAAGTAATATGATATCATAAACATCACATATCAGTACCTATGGTAGTGTGATAACATGTTCAAATGAATGAAAATTTTGTATAGTGAATAGAATTAACATAGAAATCTTTGATTATCCACTTTAAAGAACTATTAAAATTAAATGTAGTTCAATACATTTGATCCAACCACCTAAAATACATAAATTCTTGTAATAGATATAGTAAGAACAATTATATTCAGGGAAAAACATCTCAATACAGAATAATGAAAATAAGATAATATATTAAGAACCTTCTCATCTATGTCTACCAATTCGTTCTAACCTATTGAGTTTTTTTCATGTATGATCAACATCATGTTTATTTTTCATTTTACTATTATATTTTTATGATTGTTTCTATTGATTTAATTTTCTATGATGGTTTGGGGTTCTGTACTTGTGTCTCTAAAGAAGATGGACTTGGTCTTACACCCAATAGAGTTATATGAAGACCCATAATTTGTTATTGTGTGTTGTTAGGTAGATAATGACATTTATTAGTAGATATTTACTTCCACCAACACTCATGTCCCACTAGTTATTAAACGTAATCTGGCCAATAGAGGCACAGCTTCTTTCTAGTGGCACTAATATGGGCCGATAATGTAATGGTAGTATCATATTTTAATTTCATTAGGAATTTTTTTATATTTCCATTTCCTAAATCCTAAATAAATAAAATAAAATTTGTATGATATCTTTTGAAATATTTTCATATCCTTACTAAATTTCATGAGATATCTAAGAATAAAATAAATTCATGATCCTCTCTTACTATGTTTATCATGTTTTATCTCATATATCATTCTTAATCTTTTTTTCCTTTTCTATGTCTTTTAAAACCTTTCGAATTTTATTGATCATATTTCATAATCATATTTATTATAGATCTTTTATGGAATTTAGGGTTAATTTTTGTAATTATAACACTCATTGTGATTTTTTTGTGAATTTTGGTTGTAAATAATAATAATTTTTAATTCATTCTAATAATTCATAATTTTGAGGGTTTGACTAGGAATTCATTGTTTATAGAACATCATTGATTCTTTTTTATGTTTGGTTTATTATTGTTTTTGGATCTAATTAGAGATATGTAATTCAAATTATTTCAAGGTATATAGATTCATTTTTTTCTATTTTCTACATGCCATTTCTTCTTACACATTGAATTTCTAATATCAAATTGTTCAATAATATGGATTCTGTATTTATTAGAAAAATGGATTTTCAAATGAATTAATAGACATTTTTTATGAATTTCATTAGTTTTTGTAGGAAATTATGAAAATGGTGTTTCTCTATTTTATTGTTAATATAAATGGTTTATTGTATTTGTTATTTGATTTCATAGATGAACGGACCATGTACTATTTCTAAAATAGTAATAACATATTAAATAGTTGATATGGGAGGTTTACATCCACGAGGATGAACTATTTTCCTTAAGATATGATTTAATCAGGTAATGTGTACACCAATTTCCCAACATTTTTTAAGGATATAGAATAGACAATAAACTCGTACTCCAAAGAACAATTTTTCTATGGTACTATATAGACCAAGTGTTTTACTGATAACAAAAATTGTATAAGGATCCTAACTGACCTAGAACTAATGTTTCCATAATTGTAATTTTATCCTATTTTTTTCCTTGAAATTTATATTTTTAATACTTAGGAATACTATTTTAAAACTATTATATATATGATCTATACATTACTAAAAGTGGTGATTTTTCCTTTTTTATATCAAATTGGGAAAACTTTATCTTAGTAAGTGTAGATATTTCATTGATAATAATTGGTTTATTATAAAATATCCAATTTTCAATCAAATAGCGGGGTATTATTATACATGTTTTACTCAAAGCCTAGATACACCATTGGTTTTATGTAGAGCATATTGGGTCAGATGTAGGTAACAAAATGATGTTAGATGATGGAAGAAGATCTCTTCTTTAGCAGACATTGGGAGTATTGAGGACACATCATTTTACATGGATTTGGGTTTTTTACAAAATTTCTACAGGGGTTTTTATGGTGGTATATAGATGCCTTTATATCATAAATTTTGACATTTTCTATGTTGACATGAATTATGAAACCAAAATTTATTTTTTCTGATGTTTCTATGATAAATGTTCTTTTAAAAGAAGTAATCCCAATAGTATTTCTTGGTTTCTTAGTGCATGTATCCAACTCATGGTGATGGGAAATTCCTATCATACTATGATGTAGACTTACACATTTTACAAATTTTTGGGTATTCATAACTGGTTAGTGAAAAATAATTTCCATGAGTGTTCAATAAATTTAAATTATTAATTTATCATGTTTTGATCACATTAATTCATTATCCATCCTTATAATGTTTTACTTCTATTTAAAATGATAATTTGTTCTTCATTCCCAGGTTCTTTTGAATATTTTTATAATTATTTATTGTATCATTCCCATACAAAACATCCAATTATGTAATGGGATTGTAAAACCAATGAACATTATAAGGTAAATACTTAATGTGGTCATAATCTAATCAAAGAAGTTTTGTTCACAATATCAACTATTGGCCAAGGTTTGGAATCTTTTGAATTTATGTATAGAGTTGTAGAAACTTGATTTGAATAGGATTTGAATCAAACCTTGGATTTTATCCTCTAGAAACTAATATCCTCACATGTGAAGAATGGTCTTTTGAGGAAAATATTTGTCTAGGTACAATTCAAAGGACCACTTTATTCCTTGAAACCCCATATTATGTCAAGGTGAATTATGATTTCATTAATCATAATGGCCTGAGTAGAGGACGGTGGAGCTTGGTTGTTTTGAAATAGAATCATGTGGAGTTTCACTAGAAAACATTAAGGCAAATTTTATAGGGAAATTATACCTAGATTTAATGATGATGGAAATGTCATGAAATTTATCAATCTTTGTGAATTTAATTATACAGTGATGGATTATGATTATTGATTCATCTAGTCCTCTATTTTTTATTACTATGTTGTGTTTAAGAAGGATTTTAAGGCTCAGAATATTTATATGGTATTAGAAAATAAATTCATAAAATATTCATTATAATAAATCATTACACATACACCCAGGTGGTGGATAGTGGTAGATGGAAGATATTTTCTTGTTGTGTATATTACTGCAGACCCAGGTTCCACAGAATTATGGTAGTAGTTCCAATGGTTGTTACATGGGAAATATAAGGTGGATAATGATTCATATATGAAATACTTAATTTTATTCTAAAAGTCATTTTTTAATTATCAATAGATTTTAACATATTTATATTTTATCATTGTGAAATTATAGTGCACATGAATTTCTTTTGTCTCATGCCTCAAATAAAGTGAACCTCATATAGACATTTTGGTCACCTACAAACGTTATATCATTCAATTTCATCTACTTTCTTTGGAAAATTTATTTAGTAAATATAGGATCTAAAATAGGAGACGGTTCAATATTTATAATAGAGTTCAAACCAAAGTAATCAAAAATTAAGTAGTTACAAGAAGTTGAAATGTTTCCCATGGAAGTTGATGTAGGTCTAATAATAGTTAGATCTTCCCATCCAGTTAATTCAAATATATTTATGACATTATTTATCAAAGGTTTTTTTCAATACTTTATATCATCATGTATTTTGGGTCATTTAAATCCTATAAGTTAAATCCATTGATTCAATTTGGAATCGGTGATTCCTCAAGTAATGTATAAGTTCTATTGATTCCAATGTCCCTTGTGATATTTCTTTTTAGATATGTATTGCTAGTTTTGGATTTCCTGGTTCTCAAAAATAAACTCATTAATGTTATTATGTAATGGGTTATATTATTTTTCACAAATAACAAAAAAATTATCATCATTGTGTGACACTTACTACCTTTAATGGGATCTCCAACATGTTTTAAGGACAATGAGAACCACGGTATAGGCGAGAAGGACTTCCTCATCCATAAATTTTTTAATAAATTTCATAATCAATAGATTAGTTAGAATTTAAATCTTGTGGTGTTGATATTTTCCTAGTAGTAAATAAAATTTCATTATTTTTTCATAAGGACATTTTGGTTTTTTATCCAGAGTGAGATATAGAGTTCTCTATTGACATTGTTTTGGGAACTCAACCAATATAAATATCATCATACCATAAATCATCATCGAAATTGAGAGAGAAATAAATTCAATTAGATGATATTAAATCTAATGGATTGATTATCCTAATTTTATTATCATAAGGGGACCCTTATTTATCATGAGGGATAGTCTAATTCCCATATATGTGTTGATTATCAAGAGGCCAATCTTATTATTATCAAGAAGAAATATCATTTATCTTGCATTATGTATTTTTTCAGATCTTTTAAATGGTTTAATGATGTTATCTAATATATATATATATATTGAATTTAAATGTATTAGTATTAAATAGTTTAATATTCTAAACAAAACCTTCAAGAGTTGGTATATCCATTTATAGTACCACATGATGTTGTTCGTCCAAAAATAATGTTCATATTTCTTTTATAGAATTGATGAACAAGATTTTGTAACAATATAATAAATCAGTTATTTTCACGTTCATTCATAAAATTGTGATTTACATGATGACTGATAATGTTAATGTTTTATACATAAGACATGTTTTGGGAATCTTTATGGAACCTAAAAACATTTTAAAATTATCCAAATACCAATTACGAAATTGAGAAGTTATGTTTCTAAGACACATGATCTAAAAAAACTTTATAACTTGATCTTGAAAGTAATATGGTTGGTATTTCATTAATGAACCATGAAATGTTTTTTTGATTATGATCATTGTATGTTTGAAAGGGAATTGTCATAAATTTTAAACGATTTCATTAAAATTTATTATCCATTGACTAATCTTTCCTGGAATGGATGATTTTTCTTGTGGGATTTGATGTGTAATAAATCATTTAATGAATTAATATTTTGTTTTACCTATGAACTGGTATTAAAATTACTAAATATAGAACATGGAAACATGGTTTATTGAGACACTCGGTATTGGATTGTTAGTTTTATAGGGATATCATATGGGGAATTATGTCGTACTTTATATTTGAACTTATGATATGAATTATCCTAATCTGGGTATAAAACATACAGTTGTAGTACACTACCCTAAAAGTTTTCATCCCAATCTCTATATAAAAATGTTTATTATTTACAATGGTAAAAACAATTATGATTATATTTTTATTCTAACAAATAATTGATCCTATAACAATTATGAAGGGTGGAATACCTGTATAAATTCAACTTTAAATTGAAAATACTCTGAGAAAGGTGGATTTAGTTGTTTGTTATCTATGTAAAAAGATTCTTTGTCCGGTCCGAAGGATGAAAATGATATATGTGACCTGATGGGTATTTTCATAGACTCTCATGAGAGTTAGGTTGGATGATTATAGTAATGTACTTTATAGATTTATTTTTAAACCCTATATCCTCGATATATTTATCTATGATTATAAACATGAACATTAGTTCTGAAAAATCCAAGATTATTTATATTGTGAGGATCATGTCTGTTAATGTTTTTTCTCTAGGGAATATAGAATTTTCTTCAAATATAGAGTTTTGTTCACTTCAATTTTAGTATGGTTATTTTGGGATATTATTATCATTATTAGTATTTTCCAATATATAACACAATGGTGTTTTATGCTATGAGGCACCAGTTCTAGTGTCCTAGTATTAAAGAAGACATATCAGACATTATTTCACGATATTACACATACCAATATATTAATGATGGGATACAAAATTATTCATGTATGATTTTTAAACTACACATTCCCATGATTAAATGTAATGATATAAAAGTAGAATTTATTGTTTTCACCTCAAAATTCATGTTTTGATAAATCCATTTTGGTAGGGGTTTATTTTTTTTCATGGGAGAGTATTTAATAAAAAATAAAGTCACCACTAAAGTGTGAGATTTTTTGAAGTGTTATTTTAATTATATCATAATATTTTTAGGATTATAAGGCCCATTGTCTCTAAAATGGTCTCTCTCTTTACCTCCCATTTTTAGATGGGTCCTTAAAAGGTGATGGGAACTTATGTTATGTTGAGAATGGTGTATCATCCATATATAGCTGGGTAAATAGAATTGTATAATCAAATTATAGAACATTTCCCCAAGACATAGTATAAGATACTATTACTTCTAGCTATATAAAAATATGTCTGGATAAGTTTCCTTATAAAATAGTTACCAATTTTCCATCAAAACTGAACCATTTAAATCATTTTTTGTTCGACTCTACAACTCTATTTCTTATTTGTCTAAGGTCGATGGAGATTCTATGGTAGTTTTTTTCTTAGATTACTAAAAAATTATCAATTTTCTAGTTGATTCAACATTTTTTTTGTGATGGATCAACATTGGTAAAAAACAAAAACACTAAATACTCTAATATAGTAGGTGAAAACACTCTCCTGAACCATTATGCAATTATCCATTTAATGTCCCTTTATTCTTATAATTTATTAAAATATTAATTGTCAAATTTAAAATTAACCAGACTAACCCCACCTTTGAACTCAAAATATCAAAATTATATTAGTATGAATTATTAACCATATTGAAAAAAAATTTACTTTTATTTGAAAAATATATTTTTCATAAATCATTTAATTTGTTTAATTTTATCATGATATTATAATAAATGATAAATTTATAAAACAATATATATAATAAATTATTAATTTTAGGGATAATGTTATCCATTTAAAAATTTTATATTAATATATATATATATATATATCACATATAAATATAAAAATAACTGATTAAATTTTTACATTAACATAAACAAAATACAGGCTTTTTTATTGAATTATGTATATTCCAGGGAAATTATTTTCCTTATCTTGGAACAAATATATCATTTATTTAATTTATAATAATTCTATTTATTTAATTTGATTTAGTATCCAATATAATTTTACATTATATAAAAATTTATGTATAGTATATTTTCTTTCTCTAAAAAAGATTTCCTATATTTATATATTTTTAATTTAATATTATATTTTTATACTAATAAAAAATTAATTTAATACAAAAATTTCAATTTTTAATTTATATTGTTAATATTACGTAATTATGTGAATATTAATTTTCATTCATTGAACAAATTATAAATGTTAAATTATTTTACTGTGTAAAAAAATCAGTAAATGGTTATTTACTAAGGGTGAAAAGAAAAAAAATATAAAAAATACTTCCCAAATTAAGGATAAGGTTTGATTTAAAAATACACCAACATTCATCCTTCTTCCATTTTTTAATCCCTTGAACATTTAAAAGAGTTATTTTATAAAAATATTCATTGGGTATTCCCAAATCTACCTTCCCCTTTAGATATAAAAGGGTGTCATATGACATTACAATTTATCATTGAATCAGTGAAATTTTACTCACCCAATAATCTTATTCCACAAATATAATCCTGTATTATTTCATAGTAACCATAATCGCTTGAAATTCATGGAGACATACAATCAATATTCATGTCCCCAAAGAGTGTAATATCCAAAACATATTATTCTTATTAATTATATTATTTAAAATTTATTATATACATGCTAATATAGCTAAATAATTATTAATTATAATATAAATTTTAATATATTGTGTGTCTCGTCATTCCTTATTCATATACCCCATACATTAAGTAAAACAAAACTGTTGTCCATGCATTTTGCATACTACTTCCTATATGATGTGGCATGTTTTTTCATTATAGTGTCTTATAGATATATCTATGGATGGTATTATTTGAAAATTTTTATGTCTATGATATTATTATGGTTTCATTATGATATATTAGTCATCCAATTGTGGAATTACTAATAAATATCATCGATTATAATGTCATTTAAAATAATTTTAATAAGAGGATAACCGTTTAATAATATTGTTTAATACTTTTATATCAATTATATCTTATTATAATTATATATAATTAGAAACTATAAAAAATAACCACTAAATAATATCTTTATTCTCCTAATATATTTATAATTCAACCAAACGACCTCATATTCATTTTACAAATCAGTGTTTGTTTATCCCTAGGTCAGTTTAACCACATACTTGAATAGTACTGCAAATTTACATTTTAAATTAATATTGGAACATAATAACTATATTAACATGATAAAAAATTTTAAATTGAGGCCTTTTTATTTATTGTAATTTTATATCAAAATTTTATTCATTTATTAACAAAACACACTATAATTATCATGAATCACATAAACCATCTTATTATCGAGTTTATCTCCATAAATAAAGTAAAAAATGATCATGAAAGATACTATAATCATTATAAGTTATTCAGAATAATCCAAAAAATTATCACTAATAATCTAATCATGATTTAATCTTTAATAAGACTTAATTAAAACAATGTTATTTTAAAACTTATATATATGGGGAAAACGGTTAACCAATGATTTTAAAAGTCATGAGAATTCATGCTGGGAGAGAAAATTATAGGGAGTATTACTGAAAATAGATTTTATTAAGGTTTTAGATTATGTTATGATGATTATTTTTTATGATACACGAATCTAATGTATTTTCGAGGAAGTACATGAAATAGTTTAGGGGTTTTCATCTTAATTCCCTATTTTTGATACATATTTTTTACTATAATTTTTTTTACTCTGTATATATTGATGAATTAAAATTAAATCTTTATTAATAAAAAAATTTAATGAAAAATAGAGAAACATTGGGTTTAACCACAACAAGAAATCACAGATCCATTAAAGGATAGTTTAAGCTACTCAGATTTAACCTCTCTAAATAACATCAAAGAGATATTGCATACCTAGGTGCCTGCTTCGTGCATTATGAGATCATAAAAATTACTTTCTATAATTTCCCAAGATATTATATGCTCCTCTATGTCGATCTTCCCATTATTGAATCCCAAAAAAAAATCAATTTCAGATTTTAAATCTAGGAATACTGCTCTTTATTGATATCCACCCTCAAAGCCCTTCCCATCATTATATATTCTTCTTCATTGGTAGCATTAAATCAGAACATGTTCAACCATTTCTTCAACTAAGATCATAAGTAATTAAAAGGATTGATCAAACATGTCACCATGTTTCTGATGGTGGAAGGAAGCCTTGGATGGAGGGTGGGTATCATTTTCCATCTTATTAGATTTAATCTTCATCTCTGGTCAAGTCTTCATTGGTAAAGGAATATATGTCTAATCCTTCCTCTCATTATATTTATCCCTCTAGAGCTTACTCATCAATGGGAATCAGATCTTACCACCTGGTACTTCATCCTCTATATCACTTATATAATAGCTATAACATTCATAAATGGATCTATTCCTAGGATCATTCTTCCAATCCATGGAGTTCTTAAGTGAATCTTCCTCATGCACCTGAACCATAATATCATTCGAATGTTGTTCAAAATGATTTCTTAGGTTGATAGATACCACCTCCCTTCTGTACTTTTCCTTGTTAGGGCCTCACCCTTTGAGCTATTACTCAAGGCATTGAAACTTGAAGGAAAATTCTCCCTAGGTACCGTAGAAACTTGTTCCTTGCCTTTATCACTGGCACCAATCCAAGGACACACCACCTTTTCATATGAGATAACAATCTTAGGACCAATTTCACTTTGAGGATCCAATAGAACATTGTTTCTACTGCCACCATTAGTACCTTAAATCAACAAAGGGTCCAAAACTGAAGCATCTTTATCAACCTCCGAACTCCTATTCTCTAATGAACTTCCACACACAGTTGAGGATTGTCCTGGTCTTTTCTCAACTGATGGAAGATATATTCCACCACTGGATTATCATCCCATATTAACTATATACTACCTTTGGCTCAATCTCCTTATCCACTTTCCCCTTACAATAGGGAACATCTACAATAATGGACACATAAGCCTTGATTCCACCTATTCCCACACAATTCGGCTTATTGTGCTATCTAGACCCACATCTGAAGGTCACCGCTGAATGGCCAACCCATATGTAATCAGAAAAAAAGTCAACCACCACTCGTACACCAACTGCTACCTACAATAGAATTCCTCTCCTATAGTAACACAAAAAAAATCAGAAGTATTTAATGAAGCATATACTTTAACACACACTCAATGATTAACATGATGACAAAATACTTTGGTTCAGTTCTTAGAGCACAATTACCTACCAATGAGGTTCCCAAGCATCGTAATATTCAAAGTATTTTGATATTATTAGGTTAGTTTATGAAAACTAACCCATATCACCACAAAAGGGGAGTCCCTATTCCTATGTAAGTTTTAGGTCCACCTATGGAGGTAGAAGCGGGACTCGATGCAGTTGTGAGGCATGCTACAGAAAGCTTTGATCATGCCTTCCTCTGATGTGAATTGAATTTTGATGTTCCTATTGTCGAGCAAACCCACAATAGCCCTATCCAGTAATTCCCAAGAACCAAATATAAACCTATAAAATGTATCAAACAAAGGACTTCTCTATGAGAAATGAGAAATCAAGGTCAGATTAATGAGGGTCGAATATTTATCAAACTCTGTGATCAATATTCAAAGGTTAGTTCATCAATCGTATAGCTCAGGATCCTTTAGGTATAGATAGAATTGTGGAAACGATAGAAGAAGATTAGAGTTTGAAAATTTGGAATAGGTGGACTCTTATCCCTTGAAGGATGACGAAGGTCCCTCCCTAGATAGTGGGGGCGGGACTAACAAGTTATATACCACCATCATGGAGTAGGAGAGTACATCTCATCAGTCCCCCTGAAGAAAACCCTAGTACCACACCACCAAGGAAAAAGTATATAATACCAATTTTATATTTTATATCATGATATTACATTACTCATCACATTTAATGATCTATTTTAAATACTATCCTGAAATATGTTATGATTTCATTACTAACCAATACATATGGTGTGTTTTGTCATATTTGATTTAATTCTTTGGGACTCATGTTTTGATCACAAAAAATTTTATTTTTTCCATCAAATAAACTAACATAGAAGATTTTTTCTTTTGTACTCATGAAATATATTGGATTTATGTATATATATTTTTATTCATATATCATGTCTTTTGATTCATGTTTTTTCTAATACATGGTCAGAAATCCATAATTTGTTTTAGTAAATTAAATGTGTGAATAGTTTCCTTGAAAATATATCCATTTTTGGATAATGGTTAGTGGATGCAGAAATGAAAAAGATGTACCTAAGGTTAATTAGTATGAAAATGGTTCATTGATAATTGACCCAATATTCACACTAATTCCTGTTGATGGGCTATAAAACCACACACATGGTGAGACTCTCAAGGGGGGTGTTCTTTAGAATAATAAAATTCTCCAAATGAACCATGATGAATGATTTTTTCTACCGCTTATAAGGTATCCAAGCAATGAAATATATTAATAATAAATAATATATTCCATGGATAAAATAACACACTAAGGAACTCATTCCAGTATATTTCATTGAAAGTGGTTCTACCATTTACATTCATGATAACAAATAGTTCCAAACCTGATTAATATATGTTCTCATATATATAAACTTTGTTCTATTAAATGGGGAATTATATTCTATTTATATATTGGAAGTTAAATATAATCATATTTTATAAAGAAGGAGGTTTATCAATGAAAAGTAATAAAGGTCTTGTTGACTCTTTTAGTTTTTTTATTAGACATAATTAGGTGAAATGTGGAGCCAAGAATTATATTCCCTCTTTATTCATTATAATATATCACGAGAAAAAACATTACGGGTTCTGTTTTATACATCTTCTATAATATGATATGTGTATCCCCATAGGTTCTTGATATAAGTTATATTTTTTTTCCAAAATTATGATACATATAAGTATGAGATAAATGATTATTATTTCCCATGTTTTCATTTACCTCAATATATATTGTATTCCCTTGGAATCATTTTATTGTGGATTCACATTGTTCATAGATTTTTACATATCACTTATTCCATGTATATGTTTTGTAAACATCCATTGTATGACACACCATACTAAAAATATCATCTCATTATTTTTTTTATCATTCCCTAAGAATCCTATTGGAGGATTGTTATAAATTTTCATTGATATGATATAATGTATAATCATGTTATACTAATATGTTCAATTTGTGTCTTATGTTTTAAAATTTATTTCATGTATGTGTCTAGTAATATAGAAATAAATAACTTTTTATCATTTTGGAAATATATTACAATGTACTAATTTTTTATTGTAACTATTTTTTTTTGGGTTTTTTGGAGTATAGGTTGACAAAAAGTATCATTAGAATCATTTTAATCATCCTTTAGTGTTTTAATTTGGTGGTCAGGTGTTCTAAAGGACCTAGACCATGTCAGGTGACTGATAGATCTAGAATCGTGGGAAAAGTTCTCCAGTAGATATATTTATATTTCAGATAATTAAATTTCTAATAAATTTTCATTATCTTTTGGATTTACCACATCAATTATCGTCAATTAAAAATATTCTCTATTATCTCTACTCAATATTTATTTCCCTGACTCATCTATTATTATGAATTCAGATAACCATTACATATTAATAAATATTTCATTGAATGAAAATCTGTTTTGGGTTGTTATTTATAATGTGAATATCCAATTTTGAATGTATCTACTACTATCTTGATGTATATGGAATCCTTGATTTGAACCTCTTAAGATATGGGATTAGTGGTCTATAAAGATGGAGTTTTTTCCTCATCTCTTTAATGACCATAATTAATTGATTATTTTTTCCAGGGGAATAAATAAATATATTTTTAGAATTATAACATCTTAACTTTCTGTTCAAAGTAAAACCATCATTATTTTTCAGTTAATTATTCAATTTTGGCTGTATTTATTTATAATGGAATTTTTGGGTTCAAATAGGGGTGGGGTATTTCCTGTGGTCTTTGTAGGAGTAGGACTTGGAACATTGGTGGATTAGGACATAGTTGGTCTACCAAATCACCAGTGAGGACCAATGGATAATTACTAGTGTTACTAATGGAAATATCATTTCATTTTTCCACAGTAAAGTTGCATGAATTAGAGGAATGAATGAATTCTTCCCACACCCACTATCCCTATGGCTAGTCAATACCATCTCATCAATGGCCCTCTATCTATCCATAGAGGGCCAATACCATTACAAAGGCCCCAATCTGGGTAGTTAATATAAAATTAAATATTCCATTTTCTGCCATTAAAACAAACATTTAATTTCTTAGTCCCCCTCCATAAATCCTAACAAGATCCTTTCAAACATGGGGTATGTATTTGAAGAAATTCAGATATAATAACTTATTTTCATGGTAGATTAATGTAATTATACAATACAAGGACCACACATGGTAAGTGTATCTCCATATTTATCTCATATCTCCATCCAATTCTTGTTCCTCATACCAAATGGTTATGAAATCAGTTGTAATTTTATTTATGGAATCTCCTATTAATATTCAAAACTGATCCATCATGGATTTAAGGTTCTTATATAGATATTAAATTCTCTTACTGGGTTGTTCTTTAATTTTTGTGGTAAGATATTTCCTTTTCACCATTCATTATAAATATTAGTAATTTTGAGGATCTTGATTTGGAATTTATGGTATAGGATCTTTCCTCCATTCATTGAGTCTTCAATTCTTAATTACAGTTTCATTACATGTATGTGATGGAATTTAAAATAATTCAGGAAAGATGGTTTTCATATTTGGATTTTTTCTACAATCCTTGGTTACTCTTCAATGAACAAGGTTTCTAAATGTTTTAAAAAACATGGATTATGTATTTTAAAATTGAATTAATTTTTAAATGAATTAAACTGAATTACATGTAAAGTGTGGTGGTATTGGTAATATTTTAGTAAAATAGATTTTTCACTTTTATGGATAATTTTTTTAGTTAATAATCAAGGTTTATACCTTTAAATAATTATATATGTTATTAACATTGGTGATTGATGAAGATGAATGGATCCATCATTAGGGATGATTGTTTTCTCATTAGATCATCTATTCTAGGGTTATGTGTGAACACTATTTCCTATATTGTTAAAAGCGTCAATACTTATGAGTAAATAGTTTTCCTTATGACCTATTCTTCTTAGGAAATGTGAAGACCCCATGGTGAACTGATAGTGAAAATTTTATAGAGATCTCGCTAAAATATATCAAAGGTTAAAATATGGATGTGATTTAATTCTTATTAAACATTAATTTAACATTTCAATTGTATTTATAATTTAATTGATAAATGGTTTATTTTATTTTTTATAAACTATTAAAATAGTTTAATTTCCATGTTTTTAATAAATTTAGAAAAAATTTATCTCATGAATTATAATTATTTCATTATGAATAAATGTTTTATTTTTTAATTTTTGCTTATAAAAAATAGTGAGGGATCAACATGGACTTTTTTCTCTTACACCCTACATACACTATTAGGTTTATATTTTTTTTCAAATACAAATAAAAGAAATCAATCATATGATGGTTGTTTATTTTATCATTGATATACTGTGGGAGTATTGTAGTTACATTTCAAATGGTGTTAGGGATTTTATAGTTTGTTCGTTGGATTTTTGGGTTGGTTTCGGGACAATCATTAATGTTATTTTTAAAAATTTATATCATTTAATTTTATTGGGATACTAACCTTTCCATTGATCAAATTCCCCTATATTATATTATCCTTTTGAAAAATCATTCCATAAAGTAGTTTAGGATAATAAGGTACTTATTAGTAGATGGTTGGTATTACGAACACCTTGTTTATTTGAATAGATTAGGTTCTAAATAGTTGAGAAATATTGGTTAGTTCAAAAAAATACTCATGTTCAAAATTCATCCATTAAACTACACAAGGTTTGATTTATCCTTTTGTCTAGTTCCTAGATCCATTATGAAATAGATGATCAATGATGGATGGATTGAATATGGTCATCAGTGTGTCACATTAATCATATTTTGGAAATAATATGGATATTATGACTCTAGGCATACCACTATATTATGAATATTCTTCCTTAAATATTGTTCCAATTTTAGTAGCATAGATCCCTCGCTTGATTAACACATCATTTTTTCATGAAGATCCCCATTTGTAATGTATTCACTACTCACCTCTTTAAAATTTTTTGAATCTCGGAAGGCTCTCTCAGCTATGTACCTCCTAGTACAAATTATTGACACCCAGTAATAAACAAAATCATTTATCATAAATTCCCATATCAAATCAATCTCTCTTATATCAACATCTAGCACATTAAAGAATCTTCTCATGTATATCCTATATTCATAATTATCATTATATATCTGATAATTAAACATTAATAATTTAGGGCTCTTGAAATGTGTAATTATAATAATAATGAATTTAGTGAGAAATTGGTCCACGGTACACAATTCCATTTTATGTATCATGGTGATAATTTCATATAAAACTTCTATGGAATTACTTTCACATGAAGAACAAGGTAAGATCATTATGAACCTTACATCCATAAATATTCACTCAAAAATATATCAATAATTACTGATATCAACGTGATTTTCCTAATCTTATAAAAATAATAAACAAGTGGAATCTCTTGACTTCAATTCTCATTCATATGAGAAATCACTGAATAGAAAAATTACAAATTCTCATATTTATTTCATTGGAAAAAACATGTCTACCTAAATTAATCATTAATGCTACAACACTAGAGAATCTAATGAGAATTATTTTACTATAAACAAATTCTTTCAAAATATCCAATCATTGTTAAATATATATTAGTTAGGAATAGTAAGTCAACCATCCAAAACTATAGTATTTCCTATGTCACCCCTAATTCACTTCACATAACTCTTGGACCAATCAATATAATCTGATTTTGGAACAAGATATAAATTCATTCACTCGATTTTGAGGTTCCATATTCCATATCAGGTTCATCTTCATCATACAATGGTGAACTCATCTTCATTAAAAAGTTTATTTTGACACTTAGTCAATTAACATGTATACATAATCATCATATAACATATCCTTGATAGTTGAGAACTCCGAGGACCCATATACTTTTTAGTTAGAACTTGAAAAATCAAATAAAATAGTGAGAGACATATCATTATAATGGTTTGGGATTTACTTCATCCCATTAGTCATCCTCATACAAAATTATTTGTTCTCAGTATGCCGCTAATAATAACGTTCTCAAATGTAATATTAATTTATGGTTATGTTCACTAGAAATAATCATCAATTAAACATTAAGGTTCTCAAAATCATGTTCACATATGTGATTTCTCCTTATCCACTTCATTATAACCACATAAATGAATCACTGAAATCTTCATCTTTAATCATGGTTTCACCCTCACTAGTGGTTGAATAAAAATATCAAGCAATTGAAATTTAATTTGGGATGTACTCTATTGCGAGTTTAGTAGACTCTCCAGTTACAAGACTTCAATGATCTTGATTTAAATTTAGATTCTTCAAAATCCTAAAATAGTGGTTCTTTAATTTCATTTTCAAATGGGGGATTGTATCAAAAATCCATTCAACATTAATGGATTTCCTTTTTTTTGGTTTTCATTTTTCTTGTGGATTTAGTCATCTCATGTTCATTTTATCATCAATATTATATTTTCATGTTATACTCACTTAAAAATAGGGTAATGTTGATTAAAAGTTTATATAATAATCTCTTATATACATTACCATTTTTTGACTTTGTTGGTATAGAATTTCCCATATAGTGAATTGGAAATGGATATTCATAGTCAAATATTTTTTTAGGTGCTCACTCCTCCCTTTTAAATTTTTATCATGTTTTCAAAAAATATTGTGTGGTTTTTATCAAGGTAAATTGATTGATGGTAATATTGGAATATCAATGATTTTTCAATATTTCTTCTTATAGTCAGTTATGGAATTAGGATAATTTTTTCCCACATTACCGTCAAATGTTTCAATTAATTTTTTTAAAACAAATTCTTCCTTTAGTGAAAGTTTTTAATTCAAACTGATATCTTAGAAAAAATATCATTGTAATTTCAAACTCATGGAATACATAAAAATGTTAAATAAATAAAAGGAATATTAACTAATTAATTTTTAGGTACAAAAAATCAACAATTTTATTTGCAAAAATTAATTTCAATTTAATTTCCATACTGAAAATATGAATATTTATTTATAAAAAATAACTTATTCATTCAAAATAACATTAAATTTTAAAATAAAAATTTAAATTACTATTAAATTACACTAAAAATAATATTTTTCAATCAAATTAAAAAATATTAAACCTTTATCTGATATAATGAAATTTCTAATACAAGAAAACCTAAATTCAACATATTAGAAGATGGAAATTGTTTATAATTATTGAAACATTATTTCAAAGTGGAGAAGGTTCTAATTTCGAGTTATGGGAGAAGATAATGATGCATTATAATGTGAGATTAGAAGTAGAAATACTAAATCATTTTCTATGATTTATAGTGAATAAACGAGAATTGTAAGAATTGAGATGGTGACCAATGAGACGGTTTTATGTTACACACAATATAATGAACACCCTATTAATAGTGGTTGATGGAAATAGTGTATTATATATATTGGATAATCCCTCCTTGGATAAATATGGTATAATGGATTAGTTTTCCCTTAATAAAAGGATTAATAGATCTCTCAATAGAGATGATAGATAAACACATTGAGGTTCATAGGAATTTTTTGACCTCTCGGTATTGGTTTACCTTTTATTTTTTTCGATTGATCTGGATGGTATTAGATTAGTGATACTATGTCTGGATGAGATATATAAAAGGGAAGGAAGAAATAATTTGATTATTTGGATTAATATATCCTAAATTTCATGAGAATAATACATGGAGTTGTGGTCATCTTTATAATAGTTATAAGAGGTGGTGATGGATCTGATATGCCTCAGTGGATTCCTTCATGTGTGTGGTGAGTGGAATATAGGTTCAGAATGTTGTAATTATGTGTTTATGGTGGTCTGAGTAAATATTTATATAAGGTTATATGGTTTTGAGATATTTGATATTAACGTGGATTGGTATTGAGTTCATACATACCAATTGATAAGCAAGTGATATGGTTTGATAAGTTGTGTAAACTATTAGTTATTACATGTCTATTCTCGACAAAATATACTTGATTTGTTATAGAACTCATTAATGGTAATCATGGTCATAAATCATGGCTTCCCATGAATGAAAAATGAATTTAGTAGGCACAACGATTAATAATAAAGTAGTTATTAATACAGTTACACCATTGTATGTATACAGGTGTTGGAATCGACTAGTATTAGTGAGAATGATTGTATAATATCTTATTTAATATCAATTGTTAACATCAGTGATAAATTACTACTCCAGATATTTCATTAATCATAATTGATATGATTATGGAGAGTATTTCTTGGATTGTGAAGGATGGTCTAGTGTTTATGGTATATTAATTCGTGGATGGCGAGTCCTTGCTTTAGTGATAATTTAGGGGGTTTTATATGCCATAAGGCCGTAAATTGAGTGATAAATAAGTTGGTGGGATGTGATTGGGAACCATACACGAGGGATAATGTATGGATTGGGACATAACATTGGGAATACCATTATAGTAGTAGGTCCATGTATTGTTTAATTCCATAACCAACATTTATATGTATATTTCAAAATTTATGGAATCATACCAATATAATCAAGTAATGGGTTATTCATGTATGTTCATGTGTCATGGAGTCCTATATTTCACCTATTAACCTGAAAATTGTCGATGTGGTAGTGTCATGAGGTCAATTTCCAACATCGATTATTACAGGTATGGTTTGGTATCAGGGTTTCCTAGTTATCATGATAGGACTCAATATTCAAGTTTATTTAAAAAAATATTTTTCACATCCATACATTTATATAACATATATTAGGGACTTTGTAAGACACATCTTATGGTGTATTTATTACAGCCAACATTAGAATTCTAGAGAATGTGTAGACAATTGGAATGGTTACAAGTTGAGCACTAGTTGTGTTCTGTATTAGGCTGGTGAATCGTAATAGGTTTTTGAGTTTGTGATGAGGTTAGAATTTGGGATAGAAGTTTGGCCTCTTGTGTATATTTTTTTGTTGTTTTTTTCTTGATCCTAGTGGGTGGACCTGAAAATTATTTTTTATTTTATTATCAAATCACATTAAGGGAAAGTGAGGAACCCCAAGTCCATCAAAAACAAACAACAACAAAAAACTCAAAACAAGAACTGGTCCTGCCTATTCCCAGTAGCTCAGCATTAAAAGGCCTCCACCAAAGCATGGGACTCGGCAAACAGTCCCGTGCAAGGATGCACGGGCATGGTAATCATTTTAATTCCTTTCATTTTTATATCATGGTAATCATTTCGTGATTATGTGTACTATAATGGTAATTGTTTATATTATTATTTTTAGTTATTTATTATTTTATGTTATGATATTGATTTTATAGTATCCCAAATTTATGATTTAGTCCCTTCCCAAAAGTCTGGGACACTTGAGAATGGCCTTAGATTGGTGTGTAACAACATCGTATTGGATCATCTTTTATGTTTTATCATACTATTTTAGAAATAATAGATAATGAAGAGGGATATATCAGAGCTTCTTATGGACCTCAGATAGATGATTCATGAAAATGTTTCCAGTGGGAAGTCTAGGATATTCGTGTTATGTAATTGTTATTATTTGTTTTTTTCTCTAAGGATTGATATGAAAATTTATATTTGATATATTTATTGGAGGTTATTATTTATGGTTTCACCCTTTTACAATAGAGTAATGATGCTTATGTATACGATTCATTTTTAACACATGGGATTCATATGACATAATTGTTCTTATGTGTGTTTGATTTCAATGATAAATGGGGGTTTAAATTTATATATTTTTAATAATATATAAATATATATATATATTAATCCTATATAACATATAAATGTAATTATACTTAAGTTAAACAAGATATTTGATTTCTCAAAAAATATTCTACATGGTTTATATCATTTTAAGTTCTATAGTGATGCCATTATATTTCCTATATGAAAAATATAAATAAAAACCCTATTGGTTTCAATATAGGAATTGTTTTCCATGTATGGGATCTGTGAATTGAAAATGGATTCCACATAAATTTCGACCCCTAACCCTGATTCTATGAGTTTTATCAGGATTTATGGGAATGGATCGGTAAGATATATATCCTTTTGGATGTGGTATTAGTTGATTCGATTTTAAATAGTAAGAACATGGGATGTTTCTTCAATGTTATGGAATAAATCATTATTGTAAAGTGATTAGGTGGATGACCTTGGAATACGTGAGATTCTTGAGTCATGTGGGAAAAAATTATATGTATTGGGATACCTTAACTTATTAGTGACTAGTATATTATAAGAGAATAGTTAGTGATTTAGAAGCATCACCCTAGGTTTAAAGGGAAGTGGATCATAGGATCACATGTCGATTTTTGAAATCATACTTTATGAGATAATAAAACCATTGGATTTATTTGAAATTGAGTTTAATAGTAGATAATGTAATACCCCAAGCTTCCACTGTACATTTCCCTTTAAAGAAAACAATGGCATGTGTTGTACGCAACTTCGAGTTCAAACACACCACAACCAATCAATCTAGCCATTGTGAATAGTAATAACCACTTTTTAAAATTTTATGAACTTATCTTTTAAAAAACACTTCATTTTTGGGTTCAGAATATCGAAATTAGCTTCGGGTGAATTTTTTGTATTTTTCTGAAAACTTTCAGTTTTTATGAATAGTAGAAAACGCTGAGTTATTGTTCAGAACTGATATTTTATTTATTTAAATTTATTTTAGGTCAAACTATATACAGAATACCTATATAAGTTCAATTGAATTCATTAGAGTCAGTTTATATTAATTTTGGATATATAAAAATTTCATTTAAATTTTTACCGTCTTTTACCCACCTCCTAGGTGCATTTTCCAATTTGTATAAAACATAATTTTACCATTTTTGTGAGTTGAATTTCAAAAATCTGAGAGACATAGTTGATATCCGTAAGTAATATGTGGTTCAATAAGATGAAAACAATTTTTCTTGAATAATAAGTTCTTTCTTTTATTTTCCTCGGTTAAAAGTATATAGGGTAATTAAGAGTGAAAATGATATTATTATTACTCTAAAACAAGTCCTACATCTATAGGATAAGTTTAATTCTAAGAAAAACAAACTTAGTAAAAAAAGTATGATCATTTAGGCTCAATTTTATTAGATTTGGACCTTTATTATTATTTAATTTAAAAAGAGTTAAAAGTGTTGAAATATATGTTTAATAACTAAACCATTATTAGTATAGGGTTATACATAAGATAAATTCGACTATAAATATTAATTAGAATTCTAAAAATATTACCTACATAATGGTATTTTATTAATAATTTTTAGACATTATATAATTTATTTTATTTACGTCACAATGATGATACAATAATTACCTTATTAAATAAATTCTAAAATAATTGATATTATAAATACCAAAATAAATGTAACATGAGACATTTTATGAATTAAAATAATTTTATAGGTTAATATGACATGTTAGGGTTTATTAAATTAATTTTTTCGAAGTTATAATGCTGTTATGAATTTAGAAAAAATAAAATACCAAATAGTGTCAAAATTGACATAAAAGAGATTAAAACATATATTATATTATTAATTTTTATTTTATTCCTAAAAATCTAAGGCTCCTCCAAAGAGATTAAATGATATTATATATTTCATTAATAAACCACTTGGGTTTCTCTTGGACTTTTATTGTAATTTTATTAACCATATAATATAAAAATACAAAGATACATGGTAAATATAAAACTATTTAACTAAGGGTTAAATCTAAAAGATATGCTTAATATAGTGACCCAAACCTATCTAAAACCTATTGGTGGAGAATTTTATGACCCATCCCCACCTTTTCCTTTAAATAATTTATTTTTGAGCCATTATAAACCGAACATGTTTTTATTGTAAAATAATATTTCAATCTAATCCTAAGGTGCCCCTCACCCCTCTTATAAAAGGCAACTTACCCTTCTCCCAAATTCACACATTCAAAGCCATTTGGATCAGCCAACCCCTGCCCAAATATCCTATACACTATAATCCTTTAATATTTGAGGCCTTATTTTGATTATAAATCCAACCTAAGGAGACTTTTTGATCAAATCAAAAGAAATAACCAGAAGAAGAGGTAAATATCTCACCACCTCTTTCATTTTATTTTCTTCTTCCACTTCCTCTTTCTTTGTTGTTTCCATTATAAAATAATAAATCCAATATCTTATAGATATTGGTATGTTATCATAATAATGGTACAACCATATTTATTACGTTATCCATCCTATGAATAACATGTCACCATACGTGCGTACGTACGGCTTACCATCTCTATGTCATGGCGTAGTTGTTATTCAATACATTATTATTTGTATGGGTATAATAATGATGAATAATTGATGTATATAATAGAAGTAACATGTTAATGATTATTTATATATGATATACCATCAATTTACTTATGATTTTAATTACAAAAGAGTGATACTGTCGCTCGTCCGTATGTATGGATTACCGTCTCCACGAACACGATGAGATTCCTTCCACATCGTAATCATTCAAGAATAATTTTCATGTGATGATTAAAAATAATATATAAAGAACTTAACATCATTATGGATACTAATCAAATACACTCTATCCATAACTATCATGGATTACGTAACTAATCATATAAAGGAAAATGAATCAGTTAACAACCAAAACGATGATACTTCTAAAATAACATTAAAAAATAAATATTGGAAGATAATATATTATATCATATTAATGTATATGGTTCTATTATAATTTAATAACATTTATTTCACCATTATATAGGAGGATAACCTACCCACGACCAAGGAAAAGTACAAGGTATGGGTTAATTTCACAATCTTTTTATTATCCGAGGTTGTTTTTATGTAAGTATCTACTGGGAAAACATTATCATCCACATACATGTTTCTTAAAAATGTATTCCAAAACATTTGTACTATTTACTATACTATGGGTTAAAATTATTTTATACCCTTGTTTGACATTTTATAAATGGGTTTAAAGGAATCTTTCCGTCGTTTTCCAAACAAGCTACCTTATGAACTTGTCGACAAAATTAAGGTAAGAATTTTTTTTAACTTATACGGTGGGTGCGGCTATTTACCATTGTTATAACATCATCGAAGATTACCATACAAGATTATATAAATATTTTCAAAATAAATGTTTTCATTTATAATTATATTAATTTTAAATGATTTCAAAATAGACAGAGATATTTCTCTAAAAAGGTTTTGATTTCCTCTATGTCAACATCCTTTGATTTATTTTAAGATTATTTGAAGTTGATTTATTATGATACAAAACATACTTATTGTATTTAAGGTTTTGTGATATGTTTGACTGTGGATGAGTTATTTGTATACCATTCATGGTTTATGGATAAAGTATTGATATGTCGTATGCTTGTTTTAATATGAATGTTTATGTTATGTTTAAGCCTTTTCATATGTGGAATGCATTGGACTTATTAAGTGACAGTTGTATCCCTCTATAGCTTCTCGATGCATTGGTAGGTCTCATAAGACAAACTAGTGTCATGACACAAGTCCTTGACAAAATCATATTTTTAGTCTTGGAAAAAGTCTTTGACTATGTGGTTATGAAGTCTGGCATTATGAATTCTATCATTATGAAAGTGTCTATTGATATTGCATGTGATTATTCAACTAGTAGAATATCCATGTGAGTAAGTAAATGGAATTATTTTGATTTATATTTTCTATATTATGATGAAGTTTATGTTTAAAATTATTTTTTTTGTTTTATAAATTTCCTTAAATGTTTATGCTTATTTATGAATGTGTCGACTATATTTTTATCCTTATTGAGCTTCTGAGATCACCCATTTCTATGTTTTATTTTTCCTAGCAAGTATATTATGACTGACCTTCAGGGATAGTCTATGGGATCTCAATTTTGTATATGGAAACAATGTTGTTGTAGTTTTCCATTTTATGCTGTAATATAAACCTTATGGATGTATCTAGTACTTCCCATTCTACTAAACTAATCAGTCTGTCCAGACTTGTTATTTTTTGTTCATTCCAATGATACATAATAATGCACCAACATTGGGATTCTAGGATTGGGGTATTATAGTTGGTATCAGAGTAAGTATACAAGAATCCATGGTAACTAGATTTAGAAAAACTCTGATTAGAGTACATTATCCTAAGAGAGACTTTGAGGGTTAGTATAGAAGAACTTCCTAGAATTTTGGTACTGAAGATATTTTGTGAGTTTTACAAGCAATACATCCTTGTCTGGATATGAGCAGGTAGAGGCAGCTCTGGCATAGATGTACCTAGGGATAAAACCCAATAACACCGCTTTGAGCTAGAATCGAACGGGAACTGGTGCACGATAATGGGCCTTGCTGCACTCTTAGTTACGACACTCCTGGGGGATATTCTTAGGATAATCTACATTTTATTTACATACAATTATAAAGGATAAATGAGTGTATACCTCCTCAAGTAAAACATTTTTTTCATGATTATGGATTATATCCATGAACTATTTAATTTATGTTAAGTATGTTATAAGTTTGTAATTATGTATTGTGATTCATAAACTAATATATTTTATCCCATTGTTTAGAAATGGCGCCTAGTGGATGGAATGGAATCCGTATCAATGCATGCACTCCTTGTAGGGATTTCCCTCCTGCTCAAGATAATTATAGTAGAGCTGGTGATACAACTGCTGTTGATCATCTAATCACTATACTGGGACAACTCACTCAGGTTATGAATAATAACCATACCCATATAAAGCACCCTGATCCGCAGTATGGAGGATCAATGTTAGATCACTTCATTAGTCAACAACCACCAAAATTAAATGGGGGTTAAAATCCATTAGTATCTGAGCAATGGATAACTTCCTTAGAGAAAATATTTCATGCTTTGTGGAGTAGTGAAAGGGAAAAAGTTTTCGTAGCAGTTTATCTCATCACAGGAGATGCAGATCAATAGTGTTCATTGATTGAAAACACAACATAAGATAATGAAGTATTAAACATTAAATGGAGGTAGTTTGAATATTTTTTCTTAGAAAAATACATTACTCATTACCATCGAGCAGATATGGAAAGGAAATTTTTGAGTCTGAGGAAAAAAGGATGAAAATGTCGCAAAGTATGAAGATAACTTTTCAAGGTTAGCAAGGCATGTAGCATATTATTTACGTAACCCATGGAGTAAGATTTATCATTTCTTTTATGGATTAAAACCATTTCTTCTTCAATCATTAGTCTCACAATCCATATTATCATACAAAAATATTTTCTCATGTTTTATCAAGACAAAAAAAAAATTCTCTAAGTTTTACGACTTTAAAGAAAATCAGGAGAATAAGAGATCTACTGAATACTCTAGAAATGGAAATAAGGGGAATAAAAGAAAATATTGAATATCCATCCTGTAGTAAATGTGGGAAGAAACACCCTGGTACTTGTATGAGGGGAATGAGAGTCTGTTACAATTGTGGTGAAAAAGGCCACCAAGCTCGTGATTTCAAAGAGAAGAAAGAGGTTGTTAATGTTGAATGATACAATTGTAGAGAAAATGGGCATTATGAAAATAAATGTCCTAAGAGTCAGTGAACCTTACCTTTGAAAAGGCCTAGGGATCAAGGAAAAACTTATGCGATAATTACTATTTAGGTTGAAGCTGTGAAATATGTGGTTGAATGTAATTTAATGGTTTCCTTAAGTTTATCCAATGATTTATTTGATTCTGGATCTTTGAATTGTCCCATATCTTCCCTGTTTGCTAAAAAATCGATATTTTCAATTTGACTTAACAAGGGAGCTTTCAATCAAAACACCTAAGGGGAGTTTCATTGTAATAAATATTTGTGAATCAGTTCTCATTAGGGCATATAAATTTTATTTATCTACTGATCTCATCATCATACCAATGATTGAATTTGATATAAATCTCGTAATGGATTGGCTTTTGGACCATGATGCGAAATTTTATTGTAAGAAGAAGGAGGTTACAATTTTCTATGATGATAAGGGGTACCTTATCTTTAGAGTAGAAAAATCACCACCTTATTCTTATCTAGATTTACCCCTGTAGCTCTACTGAGTTCAATTATTAGTGAGGAAGAGAATGAAATAACTGTGGGTGTGGAAAATAATGTTCAAATATAGGATGTAACAATTGTCTAATAATATTTTTATTCGTTTCCAGAAGATTTACCTGGACATCCTCCAGAATGATAAATTGAGTTTTCCATTAATTTAATCCTTGTTTCAAGGCCCATATTGAAACCCCCTTATAGAATGGCCACTTTCAAATTAGTGGAACAAAAGAAACAACTAGATTAATTGAGTAATAAGGGATATATTATCCGTAGTGTTTCTCCATGGGGATCCCATATTCTTTTTGTTAAGGAGAAATATGTATATATGAGGTTGTGCAATAACTAGAGGGAGATCAATGCTATAACAATAAAGAACAAGTATCCCTTACCTTGTATTGGTGATTTTTTGACCAACTTCATGGTGCACAATATTTTTCAAAGATTAACCTTCGATCTGGATATCATCAGTTGTGTTTGAAAAAGGAATACATTCCGAAAACAACTTTTTGAACCAGGTATGGGCATTATGAGTTTATAGTGATGCCTTTTGGATTGACTAATGGTCCATCTATCTTCATGGATCTAATGAATAGAGTTTTCAAGGAATATATTGATGAACTTTTAGTAGTGTTTATTGATTATATCTTGGTATACTCTAAAGGCTATGAATATCATGAAAATCACGTGCGCATTATTCTAAAGACTCTTAGACGAAATGAATTATATGGGAAATTTAGCATGTGTGAATTATGGCTTCATTATATTTCTTTTACTAGCCATATTGTCTCTAAGGATGGAATCTCTATTGATCCTTCAAATACCAAGGCAATCCAAGAGTGTCCAGCACCGAAAAGTGTAAATGAGGTATGCATGTTTCTTTGTTTTTCAGGTTATTGTCGACGTTTCTTCCAGAATTTTTCCCGGCTTGCTAACCCATTAACAAAGATCACAGATAAAGGGGTTAAATTTGTTTGGACAAAAGAGTGTGAAAAATGATTTGATGAACTTAAGAGAAGATTAGTCAATGAACCTATATTGACTCTATCATCGGGGAATGCTGGGAGTTTTATTTATAGTGATGCTTTAAAAAAAGGACTTGGTTGTGTCCTTATGCAGAATGATAGAGTTATTGCCTATTCATCACGACAGTTAAAAATTCATGAGAAAAACTATCCTAATCATGATCTTGAGTTAACAGCTATAATATTTCCTTTGAAGATATGGAGACATTATCTCTATGGTGAAAATGTGTTACATATACCGATCACAAGAGTTTGAAGTATATTTTCTCACAGAAAGAACTCAACATGAGGCAAAGGTGATGGCTTTAACTACTCGAGGAATATGATTTCACAATACACTACCACTTGGAGAAGGAAATTAAGGTGAAAGATGCTTTGAGAAGAAAGGATCATGGAGTTTTGAACAAGATGAGAGTTTAAAGGGATCCTATTTTCATGGATCTAATAAAAATGGATATGGGAATAATCATGGAAGGCGAAACATCAATAATTTTTCAAATGGATGCTAAACCATCTTTACTAGAAAGGATAAAGAGTTCTCAAATCGATGATGAAGTGTTCCAAAAGAAGATTAATGTTGTGAATGATGGGAGGTTGACTGAATTTGTGTATGAAGATGGAATTTTGAAATTTGGAAAGATACTTTGTGTTCCCAATATACCTAATCTAAAAAGGTAATTGTGGGATGATGCTCATAGTTCCAATTTTTTTGTAAACCCTGTTAGCACTACGATGTATAGAGATTTTATAGAACATTTTTGGTGGGACAACATGAAGAGGGTTATTGATGATTTGGTGTCAAGATGTATGGTTTATCAATAAGTGAAATCTGGAAGGCAACAGCCTAGAGGAGTCATGCAACCTCTTCCCATACCCGAGTAGAAATTGGATAATATTACGTTGGAATTTGTCATGGGTATACCAAAGACACCTAGAAGGAATGATGTAATATGGGTCATTTTTGATAATCTTACCATGTCAGCACATTTTCTTTCTATAAGAGAAGATTTAACACTTGAACGCCTAGTAAGACTATATATTAATGAAGTTGTGAGACTTCATGGAGTACCCCTATCGATTCATTCTGATCATGATCCATGTTTTACATCAAGATTATGGAAAAGTCTTCAGAAATACCTGAATACTGAACTTCATTTGAGAACTTCCTACAAACCCCCAAACATATGGATAATCAGAACGAACTATTAAAACCTTAGAAGACATGTTGAGATCATTCTCACTTCACATTCAAGGTATGTGGGATCAGAATTTACCTCTGGTAGAATTATCCTATAAAAATAGATTTTATTCAAGTATTCATATGGCACCATATGAAGCGTTATATGGAAATAGATGTCACACACCAACCTATTGGGATGACATTGGTGAATGAAAACTCGTAGGCCTAGAACTTGTGGAGGAAACTTTGGAAAATGTGAAGGTAATCCAAACCCACATCAAACCAGCTCAATGTAGGCAGAAGAGCTATGCCGATAACCGAAGGAAGGATTTGTAATTTCAGGTAGGAGATCATGATTTCATGAAGGTATCTCCATGGAAGGGTGTTATATGTTTCAGTAAGAAGGGAAAATTAAGTCACAGGTACATCAGACCTTTTGAAAATCTAGAACAAATAGTGGATGTCGCTTATTGTTTGGAAATGATGCCATGTCTCACCAAAGTTCACGATGTGTTCCATGTATCACTATTGAGAAAATACATGCCTGACCCAAAAAATGTACTCATCTACGAGAAAATTGAACTCGAACCTGATCTGTCTTATTGTGAAGATCCTGTCAAAATTCTTGATACAAGAGAACAAGTGCTTAGAAACCAGACGACTTGTCTGGTAAAAGTTCTATGGAGAAACCATAAAATAGAAGAGGCAACGTGGGAAACTGAGGAAATAATTATGAAGAACCACCTAAATCATTTTATGCAGTAATATTCTAGAAATTTTTTAGGACGAAATTATTTGAAGGAGGAGAGAATTTTACACCCCAAGCTTCCACGGTATGTTTCCATTTGAATAAAACAATGTCTTGTATTGTACGCAACTGCAAGTTCAAACACACCACAACCAATTAAACTAGTCATTATGAATACTAATAACCAGTTTTTAAACTTTTTATCAATTTTATCTTTTATAATGGACTTTATTTTTGGGTTCAGAATATTGATATTAGCTTAGCATGGATTTTTTGTAGTTTTTTGAAAACATTCAATTTTTTATGAATTATGAAAACACAAAGTTATTGTTCAAAACCGACATTTTATTTAAATAATTATTTAATTTAATTTAAATTTATTTTAGGTTGAAATATAAACATAATACCTATATATGTTTAATTTAATTCATTGGAGTTAGTTTATAACAATTTTAGATATATAAAAATTTCATTGAACTTTTTACTGTCTTTTACCCACCTTCTAAGAGAATTTACCAATTTGAATAAAACTTAATTTTACTGCTTCTGTGATTGAATTAAAAAAAATATAGAGACACAGTTGATATCATTAAGTAAAATGTGGTTCAATAAGATGAAAATAATTTTGTGGTGAATAGTAACTTGTTTACTTTTATTTACCACGGTTAAAAGTAAATAGGGTAATTAAGGGTAAAAATGATGTTATTATTACCCTATCACATGTCCTTATTCTGTTAGATAAGTGTAATTCGACCAAAAACAACCTTTGGAATAAAATATGATCCTTTATATCCACCTGGATTAGATTAGGACATTTACTATTATTTAATTCAAGAAAAGTTAAAATTGGTAAAATGAATGTTTAATAACGAAACCATTTTTAATATAGGGATATACATAAGATAAATTCGACTATAAATATTCATTATAAAGATAATAATATTTCATACATAATGGTATTTTTTTTAATTTTTTGACATTATATAATATAATTTATTTATGACACAATGATGATACAGTAATAACATCATTAATGAAATATTAAAATAATTGATATTATAAATACCCAAATAAATGTAACATGAAACTTTTTATGAATGAAACTAATTTTTTAGGTTAATATGAAATGTTAGGGTTGATTAAATTAATTTTTTTTCAAAGTAATAATTCTGTTATGAATTAATCAATTACAAAATATCAAATAGTGTCAAAATTGACATAAAAGCGTTTTTAAAACAAATATTATATTATTGATTGGTATTTTATTCCTAAAATTTTAAGGTTCATCCAAATAGATTAAAAAATATTATATATTTCATTAAAAATCTACATGGGGTTCTCTTGGATGTTTATAGTAAGATTATTAACCATATAATAAAAAAATAAAAAAAGACATTGTAAATGTCAAACTGTTTAACTAAGGGTTAAATCTAAAAGATAAGCTTAATATACATACCCAAAAATATCTAAAACATATCGGTTGGGTGGTTTTGAACCATCCACACATTTTACTTTAAATAATTAATTTTTGATCCATTAAAAACTGAACATGATTTTTTTATAAAATAACATTTCAAACTTTTCTTAAGGTGCACCTCACCCCTCTTATGAAAGGGCACTTCCCCTTCTCTCAAATTCACACTTTCAAATCCATTTGGATCGAACAAACCCTGCCCAAATATCCTCTCTTCTATCATACCTTCAATCTAGAGTCTTTATTTTGATCAGAAAGACAACCTAAGAGCCCTTTTAATCAAATTAAAAGGAACAACCCGAATAAGAGGTAAATATCTCACCACCTCTTTCAAGTTATTTTCTTTTTCCACTTACTCTTTCATTGTTGTTTCCATTATAAAATAATAACTCCAGTATCTTCTATATACAATGATGTTTTTATAAAAATGGTACAACAATATTCATTGTTTTATCCATCCAATGAATAACATGTCACCATACGTGCGTACGTATGGCTTACCGTCTCCACGTCGTAGTGTAGTTGATATTCAATACATTATTATTTCGATGGGTATAATAATGATGAATAATTGATGAAAATAATAGATATAACATGTTTAATATTCTTTATATATGATATACCATCCATTTACTTATGATTTTAATTACAAAAGAATTATATTGTCGCTCGTGTGTACGTACGGATTACCATCTCCAAAAACGCGATGAGATTCTTTCCCCATCGTAATAATTAAAGAATAATTTTTCATGTGGGGATTAAAAATAATATTTAAAAAACTAAATATCATTCTGGATATGAATCAAATACACTCTATCCAAAACAATCATGGCTTATGTAACTAAGCATATAAAGAAAAACGATTCAGTTAACAACCGAAACAATGATACTACAAAAATATCATTAACAAATCAATATTATAAGATAATATATGATATCATATTAATGTATATGGTTTTTTATAATTTAATAACAATTATTTCACCATTATACAAGAGGTTAACATACCCTCAACCATGGAAAAGTACAAGGTAAGGGTTAATTTCACAGTCTCTTTATTATCCAGGGTTATTTTTACGTAAGTATCTACTGGGACCACTTTATCATCCACATACATGTTTCATGAAAATGTATTCCAAAAAATTTGTACTATTTACTAGACTATGGGTTAAAAGTCATTTATACCTTTTTTTGACTTTTTATAAATGGGTAGAAATGAATCTTCTTGTCTTTTTCCAAATAAGGTAACTTATGAACTTTTATACGATATTATGGTAAGAATTTTTTTAACTAATACGAAGAAAGCGGCTATTTTCCGTCGTTATAACACCATCAAATCATCTCTTGAATTCATTATTGAATATTTTAAAAATAAATGTTTTCTTGAATAATTATATGAATTTTAAATGATTTCAAAATAGAAAGAGGTATTTCTCAAAAAAAGTTTTTGATTTCATTATTGTCAACATCCTTTGATGTATTTTATGTTTATTTGAAGTTGATTTATTATGATACCAAACATACCTATTGTCTTTAAGGTTTTGTGATATTTTTTACTGTGGATGTGTTATTTTTATTCCATTCATGGTTTATGGATAAAGTATTAAAATTTCATATGCTTGTTTTAATACGAATGATTATGTTATGTTTAAACCTTTTAAAATGAAGAATTCATTGGACTTAGTAAGTGACAGGAGGATCTCGCTATAGCTCGTTGATGCATCGGTAGGTATCATTAAACAAACTAGTTTCTTGGAACAAGGCCTTTAAAAATTTGTATTTGTAGTCTTGGCACAAGGCCTTGACTATGTGGTTATGAAGTCTAGAATTATGCATTCTATTATTATGAAAATGGGTATTGATATTGCATGTGATTATTCGACTAGTATAATATCATTGTGAGTAAGGAAATTGAATTATTTTTAATTATATTTTCAATATTATGATGAATTTTATTTTGAAAAAGATTTTGTTTTAGTATTATACATTGCCTTTAATGTTTGTGCTTATTTATGAAAGTTTCCGCTATATTGTTATCCTTAATGAGAATCTGATCTCACCCATTTCTATGTTTTATTTTTTCTAGGATGTGAAGAAGTATATTATGACTGACCTGCATGGATAGTCTATGGGATCTCAGTGTTGTCTATGGAAACAATGTTGTTATATTTTTTTATCTTATGATGTAATGTAAACCTTTTGAATGTATCTTGCACTTTTAAGGATACTAAACGAATCATTCATTCGAGAATTGATATTTTGTGATCATGCCAATGATACGTAATAATGCACCGACTCTGGGCTTCTAGGATCTGGGTGTTACAGATAAAACCAATATGAGAGTTCATCATAGGTTAACATTTCCAATGAAAAAGGGCAGGTGTGTTTTCAGGATTTTTAGGAAACCCCTCTATTATTAATGGTAATCGTGCATTGTGTATGCATGGTTCCTTTGGGTTTGTGAAATAATGAATGGTTGTATATGTGTCTTTTATGTATGGATTCAATAAAAGAATTATTAGAAAGGTTTTATTAGGTCTTGATGAGGATCTTTGATTCTTTACCTTAATGGATCAAAAAAAAATTTATGGACATGATTATTGATGTATTTTTAATCTATAGTTGTTCCATTACTAGGGTTTTACTAATGGTATGATCTTTTCCAGTACAAGTACGACATGTGCTATGTTAATTACCATTTTCCATACTTCTAGAGTATATGTTTAAGGTTTTCCTGTAGTGGAGTGTTCACCATTATCCATTAGTGGTTGTCAATCTCATTGCATGTGAACTATAAAATGAAAAAATGGATGAAATTCATGGAGATATTGAAGGAAAAAAATTCTGTTTCGCATTGGTAATTATTTTCCATTGGTACTTTCATATCCAAACATTATGTTTGCTAATAGATATGATACAATATTTAGTGATAGATTTATTTGTTACTTGGAGGAACATTGAGTATAAAATTATAGTTGGAAACATCTTATCAATGGAGGAGAAATTACCCTAATGATGGTAGGGTCATGTATTTAAGGCCCATATCTAGGTGGTCATTTTTTTTATTTAATTGGTTAGGGTAATCTATTTTTATTTATTTACTTATGTAATAATGATTTTAATTTAAATGTGGTGTATATATTTTCATGATTCCTAGAGTTATTGATTGAATTCATAATGTAGTATATGTTTTGGAACTCGGATGGAGATAGATTTTGATTCTATATTAGTTAGATCCATATCATATCTTTTTGGTACTCATGTGTATATTATGATTACGTTTTTTTTTTCTCAGGTATCAAACCATGGATTTTTTTTAATGTCTGTTTTTACATCAAAGTGGTTAACTAAATTATCTCATAATGTAGTTGGGTGTTAATGAATCATGATCTGAGGATGTGATTATGAAAAAGTTTCTATGAATTATTATTTTTGGGACAGGTCATCCAAAGTAGTAATTTGGTTTTATTATTCAATAAGGTTGATGTGGTAGAGAAAAACAGCATCATGACTAGTAATGGATCAGAAGAAGTGTTTTTTATGTAAGATTCCAATGGTGAGGATAACCATAACCTCAAATCGGAAACTACAAGGGGATAATTATGGTGGGAAGTAGCATAATCCTAGGGAAAAATGTTCAAAGTTGATTTATTTTATTAATAAAGACATTTTTTCTATATCACTACCCTGTAATTAGAGACGGTGATAAGTAGTGGGTTTGTATTTTTGAGAATAGTGTTCCTTCGTGTCAAGGGTTCTCAAACAGAACCTTGTTTATTGTTAATAGATATAACCTGATTTTTTTTTGAATTTATACAATGGTATGTTAAAATAATTATTGGAGGAGAAATGTATTTGTATAGGGATGAAAGGGATGATTATAGGGAGTTAATAATGACCCACATTTTTATAAATTTTATTATTCAGTTGAAATTATAATTTTGAGTCTCAAAGTAATGTTTGTTTCATGAATCATGATTTATATTTGAATATTGATCATTGTAAAATTCCAAAGATATTTTGTGGATGTGTTTAGAATAATGGGTGGTATTTTGGAGACTTGGGTGGATGTTAGAGTGGGCTCAGAGTGGAAATGTTCTAATTGTTTCTATGGGGACTCATTGTTCATTGATTTCTGGAGGTTATTGAAGGTTATCGAACCCAACAGAAGAAGTAAGGAAGATTTGAAACAATATTTTTTCATTACCTTCTTCATATTTCAACACAAAATTTGATGAATATAATCTTGGAACCCCCAGAATAAGATCAGTCAATTAAACATCATAATTAATTTACCAATAAGAATTATCTATTTTCATTGTATTCTTTATTCATTGATTAATTGGATTACCACTCTTGTCGTATAATCATTGTGATAATGGATTTAATTTTATAATACCCTTGGTACAATACCCACATGATACACAAAACGTGGAATGTCAGTGATTTATCATTGTGTGCTGGTGGTGAAAACTGATCTTCATGCATTGCACCCATTAATCACAACTAGAATCCCTTAGGTACATAATGGAATATATTTAGTTTTCTCATGGTTTGGAGATAAAGGGGGATGATCGATTCAATCTATTATAGAGATAATTATGTAAATTTTCTTCTCTATTATTGATATAAATCATTAAGGAAATATGTTTTTACAACAAATCTATTACCCACAAAATGATGACATTTGATTCACATACATAAGTTATAGATTTTGGTTTTAAATAAAATACTATAAAAAATTTCTTAATTTTATGTTAACACCTAGAACTAATAAAAATAAAAATTTTATTTTATACATGATAAGAAAAAAATATTTTAATATTTAAATTTAATTTTTTTAAATTATATTGAATTTTTATCTTCTTATTTACTTATGAATAAACCGCTGAATCATCCATAGAATTTATCAAACCATGAAAACTTGAATTCTATTTAAGTAAATAAATTTTAATTTATTATCTGGTGAATAAATTTTTATGTAAAAACCATAAACGAATTAATTATTAATTCATAGAACTTGAGAATAATAATTATTCTAATAGTAAATTTAAATATGAATATAAATGATGTTTTGGATAAACATAGTTTTTGACTATATATGACACTTTTTTAATTATATTATTTCAACTATCATAAAATCTAAGATAAGCGTATATTTTTATGACAAAGATCTCATGAAGAAAGTATCTAATGTTGAAAACATAAATACCTCTTATGAAAACACATTTTGTAATATACTCCAATTTTATTGATATCTAATCAAATGGATAGCTTAACTATTTTACCCAAGTATAGTATTGAAAAATAATACATAAAATCTTTATAAATTTTATCATCATTATTCCAAATAGGGCCATCAATTTAATCATATTGATCTAGTCTAATCTATAATATCCTAAGATTTTTTCTAAAAATAAAGACTATTTTTGATAGTTTTCCTGAAACACAACACCAAGCTTAACCAAAAATGAATTATTAATATCTTAATTTGAAAATTATAACCAATCAATTATAATACGGAGATAATAAATATTAACCTCATTATAAAATATAAAATGGTCTTACCCATTTATAATTTATTTTTTAATTACTTGTTAATATTACCTCTATTTTTTGTAAATTGAAATTATTTTTAAAAAATACATTTTCTTCAAATATGTTTTTTCTTGAATATTCTGATTGAATATTATAATTAGTTTTTGGAAATTTGTGAAAAATATTTGATATTATTAATTTCATATTTTTAATTCATAATTTCAAAATTATCATTGAATTAATTTTTCCTAATATTTTAAATAGAATTATATTTTATTGAATTCTGAAATATGTATTTTTATTAAAAAATTTATTTTTAATTTAATTAAATAAAAATATTATTATTATTTTGGTTTAGTTATAAAATTTAATTTGTTCCCCTTCATTAAAAAAACAAATATGGGTTTTGATATGGATTTTAAACTTCAATTTTGTGGGAAAAAATTTTATATATTAAATGTGGATTTTTATGAAAACTACTTTTTCCTAATATTTTTAAAGATTAATTTTATATTAAATTATTCCACTTATATGTATTAAATTTTAAAAAATGATTTCCATATTTTAAATCAGTTAGTTTAATTTAATAAATACATTATTTAATTTTTTTGTAAATATAAATAGTAACCATAGTAATTCTTATAGCCACAATAAAGGGTAAATTATATTATTATAGTTAAAAAAAATTATAAGTATCATAATATTATCCTGAAAATTTAATTAAATATATTATAAGAGTAAATTTATTCCATAATCATCGAAGATTCTATTATTAGGACATTTTTTATATTTTTTCAGTATAATAACCTTTTAAATGTTTTATTTAATAAAATATTAAAAATGTTACACTAATATTTTTAATATATATTATATTTGGGCCATAAAGTTATACAAAGAATATTTTTTATTATAAATTTTAATTTTAAATCTTATAGATATATATTTATCATGGTACTTTTGTTTCCATTTTTTGTTACTATTTATGTGCCATAAATTCTTACACAATGTTGTCATAGTAATTATTCAATTAAAATAAAAAAATTAAAGGATATAAAAAATATTAGAAGTATTTTAATTCGGAAAAATTAATTGTATATATGAATTTTATATTTTAACATGATATACTATGAATGTATTAAAATATTGTTTTTCTAATTTTACTTTTATTGTTGAAATTATTAATATAATTATTTTGAATAGTTCGAAAAATATACATTAATGATAAATTATGATAAATAATATTTTTTTAAATGATATAACATTATGAAAAGTATTGTATTTGGAATTGGATTGGTATATAATTGAAAATAACATCCATGTTACATTTATGGTCTATTTTTATTTTTACTATAACTATATTTACCATCTATGTGTAAAAATATTTGTTTTTAGAGTTAGTGTAAAAAGTTGTTACTGTGTTGATGAAAGAAAAGTATAGGGATGAAAAATATTTCAAGAAAAATAAAGTTTTATTATATGAAAATATTTTCAAACATTATCATCCTATATTCTAAATAAATTATTATTTAGTAATTTATGATTGAAAATAAATCTATAATAATTTTTTTTGTGAATTAACAATAGTGCCCCTCCCCTCTCAAAAAATGGAATCATTTATTCCATTAAAATCACACTAAAAACACCATATTTTCATCCCTAACCCACCCATTTAAATTCCTAGTATCACTCCCATCTTTCTATATGTCTTTTTCAAGGCCTAATTCCAACCTTATAGAATTTAAAATGTTAATCAATGTAAACGTTCCAAAGAAGAGATATAGTTTTTAAAAAATTTAAAATTTTTCCTATCCTTACACATCCTCAAAATAGTCTTTAACAGTGATAAAATAATAAAAATGGTATCCTACTTATAATGAGATGTTTTAATATTAATTTAACAATATATATCATTTTATATCATCAATAAAATGGGAAAGTAATTCGTTGTTTTTGTCTATGGAGAACAACTGCCACGTGAACCGAGGTACTTTGTCTTCCATAATAATATCTGAAGAGTAATATAATTATATATTTAATTTATATATAAGATATTTTTAAAATATTTATCGTTATGGAATGATAATATAACATATATTTTATTACCTTTCCACACACTAGAAAATGATAAAGTCATTAATGTGTACGTCTGGACAACCAAATTCACCGAGCGATGTGATTCATTTATAATAAAAACATAATGTTAATGATGTATATAATAATAATTAAATTAATAATATAATATTTATGATATGATGATCCTTTTATAAAGATAAAATAATAATTACCCTCTTTCCAAAATGATCATTGAAAATTTTAAATGGCATTCATGTTTACATACTCTATAGTTTCTTCATGATTGTAACATAGATAAATTTTTAGAAATTTATTTTTATAATAGTTTTTAAAAATAATATTGATTCATTAAAAAAAATTCAATAATATTATTCTTAAGATGATGGTGTAATGAAGACTTTGACTATGATCATCATACCTAAGTCATTTTGGAGTTATGATCCGAATAATGTGAAACATATTATGTAAAAAATTTGATTAATTAAACAAAAATAATATGTTAAGAGATATAATAATAGGAACAATCAATTATATTTATTAATACATTTCAGATTAACCATATTTTAATATTTATGGTATGAGAGAATGTATGTGATGGGTTCTACTCAAAGAAATAGATATTCACTAAAAATCATACTAAATGATTCAAAAATTAATCGTAATTTCTTTTGTATTCAAATGATAGTCTTCAAAAAATTATTTAAAGATGGGTTTTTTTTATTCTATTATCATTATTTAATTTTATATTTTCCCATTTTGAATTTTCAAAAAATGGTTTAAAGGAATCTATTCATTATTTTTAATATGAATAAATTTATGTCTTTTTTATAAATATTGGGAAGTAATGTTTATTTAACATTTATTGAGTAAATGTATTTTAATACTATAATGAATAATTTGTTCATTTCAACATCCTTTACAAGTTTATTTTTTTCATTACAGAGAAATTTGTTTCATTATATGTGTGTATTTTATAAAATAATTTATTTCAAATAGAAATGTTACTTTCATCATGAAATTTTAACGATCTATATTAGTACTTCTATTCATTAAAGATAAAATAAATTTACATATCTTATATTTTATGATGAAATATAATATATATATATATATACATGATTTATATTATGGATTATGGGAATTTTTTATGAGGATCAGTGGTTCGATTATAAACAAAGGACAGGTGATCCCATTATATCTCTCCAATGCATTAGAAAAAAATGGAGATATCAGATTAGGTTTCACCTAAGAGTAAATAATAATATAGTATAACATGTATTCCAAATATATGATAGAGTTTCCTAATTATGTTTCTCTTTAGATATTCTGGGAATATATTGTGATGGTTATTCTATGTGTAAACATGATGGTTGTTTTATGTGTAACTTTGATGGTCACCCCATGTATGCTTGTGATGGTTATTCTATGTCTAATTAATAACAATATTAAAATTATTTTCCATGTTTCCTTTATAATTTAACTAAGCTTGATATCTATTTTTATGGAATTATTCTAATTTAGAAAGGTATAAAAATTTATATGTTACTTAATAATATTTACTAACATAACATTGTGAAGAAGTTATTTTGATTTTTTTAAAATTGAAAATGATATTATATGAGTATTATTTTTCAATTAAGCTTTCTAATGATTTTATATTAAAATATTTCAATAATTTAGATGAATTTTGGGTAAGAAAATTATAATTTTGAGCCTAAAATTTCATTATAAATGGATTATGTATATATGTAATCAAGGAATAGTGAATTAATTTATTATTTTTAAATCCCTATTAAATTTTTGTTTCCACATCCCATATTCTATAATTCTTTTCAATTTATTTATCAATGTTTAGATGAATGGTTTAGGTAAAGAATTTTATTTTGAAGATATTATTTGAATGGAAAACATGATTGTTTTTTCATTATTTTTTTGAAAATATAAATATTTGGTAGAAGTGTCCACTTTTTAATACATTGGGTTTATAATTTAGTGTTATGACATAAATATATAACACTATACCCAAAAAATATTTGGAAAATTAAAAAAGGTACTTCTTGTTTAATTATATTAAAATATGTAACGTTTAAGAATAGATTCATATAGTTCATATCATTTAAGTGTTTAGATAACTTTATATGACTAACATATGGTTAAATGTCTCTAAAACTACAAAGTATAGTATGTTTTGGAGATTCAAAGTTGTTTTTTATAAATAAAAATTGTCTTTGATAACATCAAAAATAATATATTAAAGTTTTTCTTCCACATAAGATTGTATATTAATATTTTATTAATATGAAAAATGTATCCATTTATTTTTATTAAATAGATGGATCAGGAATAAAATAATGTAATAATGGATATGATGGAAAATACAGTGGTTTTCTGAATGGGTGATCAAACGGAATGTGTGTTTTAGTGAGAATTTTTTTCTTCTCAACTAACTATTAGGAATAATGATTTAAAACCTGAACTATGGTGAGTTCAATAATGAATTCAATATTAGATAAATGAATACCTTTGAAAGTGTTGGTTATAACTGTCAAAATAGTTAATATATTCAATAAACTATACGTTATGAATGTTTAATGAAACACAAAGTAAAATGTAATATAAGAACAGTAAAAAGTTTCATATATGGTAAATGAGGTCATAAAGAAACTTTCCTATATGAAAATAGAAGCATTAAATTAAATCCATTAAGTATGAGTAATTTCATCACAAAAAATTTATTGAACATTTTATATGTAGATAGAATATTCATTATTAAAACTGATGTCTTAGGGTTAAATATCAAGGATGGGATAAAAAAGACCATATATATGATTTTTTATCAAATACTAATGAATATATAGTTTATGATGAGAAAATTAAAAATTACATTTGAGAGGTATGAATAATATCTTGGATCATGTTTTGATATTTTTTAATCAAATGAAATGATTCACATTTTGTTTACAAGAATTTACTACCAAGTAAAATGATATAAAATCATGGTCAATTTATTTTAAATAACATTTAATAATTGAGGTGTATATTTATAGGTAATGAAGAGTTATGAATTATGTATGATCATATAAATTGGTACTATTTTTATTTTTTATTTGATGTAAGTACTTTTGGAAAAAACTGTTTTCAGGTATATATAACTTTTATGTTCCACATGTCAAAAAGATGCTTTAGGAACAATGCTCTTTATTTTGTGAAAAGATGTTTAATTTCATGGGTATCCTTTAGGGTTATCATGATCCGTTATTTTTAGGTAGTTATGGGTTACTACGTTTTGTAGATTCAAACTGGAATGTATAATATAACAATTGATGTAAAAATATTTAATTAATATTCAATATATTAAAATTATTTTTATAATTTTATCACCTTTTTTATAATTTAACAATATGTATATTAAAACGGTTTTAGAAAAAGGAAAACCCATTGTTCGAGTGAAAACCCTTCACATCCATCAATTATGTGAGGCTTGATCTGACAGTATCATGATTTAATTATTTCACCACATGTCACTAGAAATCATGTTGTCTTGGTTAGAATGGTTTTTTCTCATTATACAATCAATCTACAATTATAATTTTATATTGACTTCTAGAAAATAATATTTTTCTTATACATAACCACGATGCTAAATAATGACTTGTAGATTACGTGAATAATGTTATTTCAGATGAACTTAATTATTTTGGATACTCCATATGATTAAAGTCAGAAAATTAATGAGATTTTATTTGATGAATAAAGGTTAAATATTAATTTGGGTGAGTATATGGTTTTAATGTAAAGATTATAGTATTGATTAAAATTATTTTTAAATCTTTGCGATGATGTTACAAAGGAAATTACATTTTTAATATGACACATTAACAATGACTGATTTTTTTTGGATATAAATATTAAATTTCTCTTTGATGACAATGGGATTAAATCCGTCTAATTTTATTATTTCAATAATAGTCTAGAATATTTATATGGAACTTTATGGACAATTATTTATCAATTTATCAATTATGAATTATGGGTCCTGTTGTTGAATTTTTGAAATTAATATAGTTTTTTACCATATGAAGGTTTAACCCTTTTTTAAAATCTTATCATTTCATAACCATTTTGGTCTATAAGTGTCTGATATCTCTCATCAAGAGCATTAATGTTTCTATTAAAAATTTCATTTGAGGTGGTAATATTTTGAAAATGAAATTAGCTACGGTCTCTTGGAATAATTATTGTAAACCCTATGATGCAGGGGGTCTTGGTATTAAAAATCATGAGGTGTTTAATGATTCCTTGCATGTTTTGTTCATTTGGAGGCTTTTTAATAGTAATTCTAAGTCTCTAGACTTTATCGATATTAAATTCAGGGATAGGCTCCGGAATGGGATTTTTAATCATCTGGATTCTTCTATTTGGCCTTCTTTAAAATCCAATTTTCCTTCCATTGACCCTCATGCCAGATAACTTGTTTCAAGGAATTCATCTTTATTCTTATTGAAGGCCAACTGTACTGGTTATCCCCTAAATTATACCTTGATGAATTATGATTTTAATGTACATCTGTATGTTACGATTAAATATCAACTTAAAAATTTGGTGGGTCTCCCTAATCAAATTGTTAATATTATCAATAGTTAATGCTTCTCCAACAGAGAGGATTTTTGGGCTTGGGAACCTACTATTAATATCTTGATGACCTGTAAATAATTTTATCGACATTATCTATCCTGAAATATAGGTTATAAATGGATGAGGATTCTTCATATGAACTTTATTAGGCCTTCTCGGACATCATTTTTCGAGAGACTATCTCATGGGAAGCTTCCTACTGATTATTTCCTTAAAAATGTGGCATTTCTCACTGTTCTTCGTGTGTTTATTTCCATTGAAATAGGGAAGATATTGATCATTTGTTTCTTAGTTGTGTTAATTCCTCTTCAATGTGGAAGGGTTTTTATGATATTTTTGAAATCCCTATACCTAGAATGTCTTCAATTCATCATTTCCTTCATGGATGGAATTCTATTTTTCATTCTCCACAATTGATGTATCTTTTTAGAGTTGATACTAATGAACACCTTTATTTTATTTTCTTTCCTCTGAATAAGGTGATTCATGATAGTTTTTCCTTCTATGATAGTGGGGTTTTATCATCTATTTTAGCTGTTATGTGTAATTTTGGTATTCTAAAGAAGCATTTTTGTTTTAACTCATTCTATGATTTGTCTGTTCTGAACTGGAAAGGTGTTAAGGGAAACTTCATGCCTCTACATGGTAATTTTTCTGTTGTGTGGAGGGAACTTATTTTTGGTTTGTTAAACGTTAATTCTGACGGTGCTTCTAGAGGTAATCTAGATATTTCTAGTTATGGCGTTGTTTTAAAAAATCATAGAAGGGATGTCCTTGGTTGTTTTCATGGTCATTGTGGCTTTTCCTCTTCACGTGATGCTGAAATGATTGGCATTATTGTTGTTTTGGTGAAATCTCTGAAGCATTCTTGATATAATTTATAGATTGAGAGGGATTCTAATTTTTTTATTTCTACCATAAGGATGGGTCTTTCTCACTTGTCCTGGAAGCTAACTAATAGTTGGATTATTTTTTTGGATACTCTATTTTTCTTGAATCATATTATTACTCAATTTTATAGGGATTCCAATTATGTTGCTGATGTCCTTGAAAATAAAGGTGTTAATGGAGTTAATATTTTTTGGAAAGATCAAGTTCTGAATGATCTTATTTTTTTATTAAAAGGGACTGTGACAAGTCTCCCATTTTTAGAATTGTGTAAGATGTTTCACTTTTCTGTTTGAGGATGTTTTGAAAGGTTATTTTTAATCGTTGAGTTCTGTTTTTTTACTTTTGGGTCTCTTTGTTTATTTTAATTCTTTATTCTTCTTTGGAGTGGTTTGTTTTCCTTTTTATCCATAGGAATGAAGTGGAAGGACTACAATTATATGTTTATTTCTGCTCTGATTTTCAAGGTGTATCTATTTGATTGAATTTTAGTCCGTGTCTTGGATGGGGCCACATGTGGTGAAATACTTGTTTTCTTTTATGTTCCCTCTTTTCTTTTGGGATTCTTCAATCCTGTTTTTTCTTAAGTTAACTGTTATCATTCTTGTTCTTGTTTGTTTTTGTCTTCTATGTGGTGTCTTGTTTTTTATTACATGGGATCTCCAGGTGGATTTTTTCACGGCATATGTGAGCACATACGGAGGCTGATTCCCTTCATAGGGGGTCGCTGATGAGGATGTTTTTCTGTAGCTATATCATTTCTGGTTTTCAAATCAGCAGGTCTCCTCCTTCTTTTTAGTTCATGGAGTGATGGCCTGGCGTGGACTGAATTTTTGTTGATTTTAGATTAGAGTGCTTGGTGTGTTATTTTTTTTGTTGCTTTGGTTTTTGTTCTCTTACACCATAACCATACTTTACGGTTGTTTAGTGTTTTTTGTTTTTATTTTTTCCTGTATTATTTTCATTTTTCTTTAACAAAATTCCCTTCAACAACGACTTTTTAATCCATCCTGTATATCTAGTCTGGTGATGGTTATAATTCCCATGACCATGTTCTTTATCACACTATATCAGTCACTGGAAATTATATTTTTATTCAATTTTCATTTTTTCACATTCCACCAATGTTTTCCTACATGGAAACCTACAAATGAGTTATTCTTCATCTCCTCCATACTCCTTTTTTCAATATATTGTTTTATCAACCCTTTAAATGTAGTAATAATTTTAAAAAAGGAATTTTAAAAATTCAAATCTGTAACATCCCGGGTAAATAAAGAATATTAAATTTTAATATTTATTAATATTTGAGAATAAAATGTTAATATTACTTTAAAGGTAATGCTATGTTCGATGGCGCAACCAGTACGCAACAACGATTTTCTTTGAAATCTTACGTTGCACTCTAATAATATAATAATATTATTTTAATTGGTAGTTGACGCATAGCCATTGTAATGGCGGGAATGAATAGAACGATCTACAAAATGATTATATATGTTTGTTAAATATTTTTACATTTATACAATAAAAGTTAGAGGCTTAAAAAAAGAAAATAATTCGATTTTAAACATAAATATTCTAATGTTCTTTAAAAGGTCAACCAGCCGCCTTTTATTTGTGAACCATTTTTGAAACTAATTTCTGTCAATTTTATATGTTATATTTGACAAAATAAAATCCTTCCTTAGATTCGGGATATCAAAATTTACTTTATGTAATATTTTTTATTTTTTTGATAAAGATCATTGTTTAATGAATAATGAAAATGATTTTTTTTAATTCAAACCCTCATTTTAATCTAATTTATTTATATGGTTATATTATCTTATTAATTGGGTTTAAATTTTAGTTGAAATATATTTTTACCATTTAATCCAATGTTGGTCATTGAAATTAATTTTACATTGAAATTGGACATAAACAAGTGTCATTCTTTTGATAGATATTGTTTCATAAAAACACACTATATATTTTGACAGTAGAAATTAATTATAAAATTAATTAATGCAAAATATATGTTTTGAATTTGGTAAAATAGACATCATATTTGAATATCATATTTACTTTGGATATATATTTTTTATTTTCTGAAAAATGTTCATTTTTAATGATAATGAAAAATACTGCATTTTACATCAAAACTATTTTTTTCATCTAATTTAATTATATAGTTAGATGTTCCCTTTAATATATTTTAAATTGTAATTGAATTATGTTTTTATCACTTAATAAAATTTCGTTCATTGCAAGTAATTTCACATTTCAATTTGATGTAAAAAAAGTCAATCTTTTGATAAATTTTTACTTCTTAAAAACTCCTCTTTGATTATGACAACGGAATTATTTCTAAATTAATTAATGCAATCTCTATGTTTTCAATTTGGTAAAATGGATAACATATTTGGAATCATAAGGTCCAAATTATGTAATTAAGACTCTTTTGTTTTTTGGACATTAGGAATAGTAATGATGATAATTATCTTTAATTATCGTGATTAATTAGTAATCAGGTAGTTAAGGGTAATAAAATAATATTATAATAATAAGAATTGACGCCAAAATGTGTCCAAATCCTCCTGTTTGAGTCATGTCTGACCATGGGATGCTTTTTACCTAACTTGAGGGCCCATGGAGTCACATGGGTGTAATAGTGAAATTTATGACATTATTTTTAAAAAAGAAGAGAAATATAACCAAGGTTTGGATATCCTAAATAAAACAATTTTATTTTTGTTTAAATAAATTATATCTTAGTCTATAAATAGTGATTGGAAATATAAAAATATTTCTTACATCATATTATTTGTTTTATAATTTTTAGACATTAAATAAATAAATTTATTTATGACACCATGATGATGTAGTGATTACCTCATTAATGAATGATTATAATAAAGTGAAAATATAAGGTATAATAAATGACTTAAACTTGCCTAAAACCTGTTGGATGTGTGGATTTAGAACCCTTATCACCTTATCCTATAAATATATAATTTTGGGACCTTTAAAATAAGAAAGCCATTTTATAATAAAGTAACAGTTCAAGACTTTCCAAAGTGACCCTCCTCCCTCTAATAAAAGGCCCCCACGTCTACCCCTTACCCACACCTCTAAAGCTTTTGGATCATCCAACCTCTAATCATATTATCTCTCCATATCCCTATCTTACTCTTAGAAGCCTCACTTTGGGCAGAAGTATTTCCAAGGAAGCCTTTGGCTCAAATCAAAAAGAGTTACCTGATTTAGAGGTAATGTGTTCTCTCTAGTTTCTTTCTTTTATTTTCATTCTTCACTCATCAAAATCTTCTTATTATTTGATCCCATAATAAACAAAGTACCCTCAATATACAAGGATGTTGTTATGATAAGTTTTCTACCTAGACTTACTCACACCTCCCTCTAATGGTTAAAGAACATATTGTTTTATTGGGTCGCGAATTATTACCTCACGAAACGATGATCATTCAATCTTATTTTAACACCTTTCATTGTGGCCATTATGATTTAACTGTATTTATATATGATATATATGGTATTTTTTTCCATACGCTTCTACGTTTTATTTTTAAATCACATCATTATGCTTTTCATGTTGTGGAACTACGATAATTTCATCTGAAGAAGTGTGGACTACTTCCCCTTCAAATGATGTGACTTGTTCATGCCAAAAAAGGAATTTATAAATAATGTAATTAATGAAATTATGTTACCTATATAACATATATATTATACTATAATTATAATATATATATGTCTCATTTAGTTTTAATTCCTTTGATATGACAAAAAATGAAAGTAGCGTTCATGCGTACGTACGACCTACCGTCTCCATGAACGGTGCAATTCATTTTTTTCTCCAAATGTTAGGGAATAGTATAAAATGAATATATACTAGATATATATGATATTTAAATCTGTAATAACATTCTTTAGATGATGTACATATAACTACATGGGCATTTCTTTTCAGAAAAGTTCATTTTTACTCATGTAGCGAACATCGAAAAAACGTATGATATGAACTCACATAATTAACTAATTTTTATAACATGAGAATATGTGATATGAATTGAATAATATAACTTAATTTAAGTACTTAATCAATTATAAATTTACCTATGTTTATTATTCAGGATTATAAAGAAACGAACATGACAACTCAGACTTGATGTTATGGGATTTCTTATCTCACTTTTAATTCCGTGAGATTTACTTTGTTCTCCAATTATTTATTAAATGGGGTGTATTGTGTACTTACATTTGATATATATTATCATGATTATATTTATATTCGTGGTGTTATGGGATTTATTTTGTTATTATTATCATTTGGTCATATGACTCGATTTATTACAATGAGGTAAGGGGGTTTTATCTCACTATTTATTCCCATGAGATTCATGCTATATATGTCACTATCTCCATTCATTGATGAATATAATGCCCATTATTATACTCATTGGTTAATATAATTTGTTTTATGGGTATTTACATCATCATTTTATAGTTCTTCTTTCATGGGGTGTATGTTTTGAAAGTTACCTAAGTCGATAAGGGATCCTTTCGCCCTCCCTTTTTTAAAAGACTTCTTTTTGTTAGGTATTTTAATTTACATATTATTAATCTTGAGATATGTTCTCATATATCTTTATTACTCTAAATTTTATGTCCAAGTGATTATATACCCTTTTTATCTCTCATAAACTCATTTTCTGAATTTTAAAGTGACGCCGTTAGGCTTTCGAATTTCTGTAAAGGAACTTCTTAAAACAATTTCAATTCTTTGGGTTAAACCTCTACTTCTTGATTATGTCGTGATATGAATTTTTGTGTATGAACTCTGATTGTTTTACACTTAATGTACACTTATATTAAGTGTATTTATATTTGTCCCACATAATTATGTAATTAATTTTTCTTTAATCTAAGGCTACCATCTTTGTACGGGACTTTGTCTCAATCTCCTTTTGTTGAGGCATACATCAATTTATATACGACCTTCTTTTATTAGTTGTATAATAAACCCTTTTGACTTTAAATTTCATTCAAAATGAATATTTTTACCTAAAGCGTTTTACTAAATGACAAAAGAAATGTTTTTGTCTTACGTCTGCGACAACAACGACTTCTCCGCCATCGTGACCATTATTTGAGTTTCGGCTTCCTCTACAAGCCATAAATTTTTTTAAATGAAAAATAAATACCATGTTTTAATTTAATTTTATTTAGGTATTGAAAATGGTTTTGATAATTTTTTTATTATATCAATGTGTTGTATTGATGTCTTTTGATTGAAATGTGGAAATGTTATGTTTCCTTTATGCATGTTTTATGTGATACAATTATGTTATGGTTCTTGGGAATTTTTTATAATGTCGGGTGGTTCTATGATAAACTAAGGGCGGGTGAGCCTGAGATAGCTCTCCAATGCATTGGGTAATGCGAAGGAGTTAAACACTAATGTTTCTCTGAAGAGATTTAGGGAATATACTGTGATGGGTATTCCAAATGTTACCATGAGAGTTACTCCCTACGTAATAATGTTATGAATGCCTCAAGTTACCTTTATGTATTATGATTTCTATGAGTATTTCACAAATCCTATGATTTCATGGGATATGTTAAAAATATTATGTTATGTATATAATTATGAAATAATGTTTTCTTTCTTTGGGTATCCCTTACTAAGCATTTTTTGTTCATCCCAAGTTTTTGAAATGTTTTTCACAGGACATAAAGTGGAATAGGGTCAATAATGGGATTAAGTAAATGTCATGTCATCTAAAACATGGAACGTGACCAGACTCTTTTGTTCAAGAGTTTTTATTTTGAGAAAAAATTGAAAACTGAGTAGATTTTTCTACTTTGTAATCATTGAGAAGTAATAATATTGTCCTAATTCTCTGAAACTCTAAACATGAAAAGATCCTCAATGTGAATTATTCTTTTAATTAAAGAGTATTTAATTTTTTTAGGTCTGGTACTTATAGTTGGTATCAGAGGGAGGATTAGATAACTTTAGAGGTTAGGTTATTCTTCAAGAACAAGTGAAATTACCATAATGGTTAGGATTTCGGAAAGAGTCTTTGTTTTTTAGATATAGTGAATGAGTTTAAGATAACATGAATAATTATATCATAGTATTATATGATGATTATACTGATATACTCACACTGACCTTTTTGGTTTTTGTAAATGGCTGGATCTAGGAGGCACTAATGTAATAGTGGATGTGAAGAAAACTGTAATGGTTTTCTGAATGAGCAACTGAATGATATGGGAGCTGTAATGAGAAATCTTGGGGTTATTCTCAACCGACTATCTGGAGTCATGATTGACCACCAGAACCTTAATGATTTTCATAAGGAATCATATATGAGAGAAACAAACCCCTATAGAAGTTTAGGTAATAATGATAAAGGTATGTATGTTCAAAAACATTATGTGTCAAATATGTGGAAGGAAACACATAGGAAAATGTTTCAAAGGGACATAAAGATGCTATAGATGTGGAAATTAAGGTCATAAAAAAAGAACCTGCAATGGAAAAAAGAAGCATATGGTTGACTCTAGGAATGGGAAAGATGTTCTTTATGAAGGATCAATTGAATGTTTTAAATGTGGAGTGCATGGTCATTATGAAAACACATGTCCTATGAAAGAAGATTCGGGAATGATATCACCCAGATCGTACAAATATTCGTTTACCAATACCTAGTTCCATTCTGATTCAAGAGGAAGAAACTAACAATGACCAATGAAAGGTATGGATTATTTCTTAACATATGTTTTCCTATTATTGAAATCATAGGATATGATTGATGATTTCTTTGTGGGAAAGAAGTATTTCGGAATATGTTGGAAAGGAATGTTTAATGGATGTTGAAGAATATTGAATGAGTAAGAAGTCAACATATAAGGGATTCAAGAGTTATGGTATATTTTAGGATGGTGAAATTTGTAAAAGTATTAAGGCTTTTGATAATGTGATTACACTAGAAGACTTTTTATAGTATGTGTAGCCCTATTGTTTGATAGATAAAATTTTATTCATGGAGTAATTATATTTTCTTTTGTGGATATAGTTATAAAGAACCATTTTGGTTTATATGATCCTTGAATTTGAGGTAATTACAGGTTAATACATTTTGGGATAAAAAATGAAATTTATTAGATAAAATTTGTGGTTAAAATATGTTATTGTTATTTTTTATGAATTTATCTCTTTTTGGGAATATTGTAAAATTATTTAGTTTCTAAAAAGGGACAACACGCAAACTGTGTGACAACCCATCATGTCGGACGAAGATACATGAATAGAACCCACAACCAACATGCGAGTGCTATTTATCACCTATCACTAGACTACGTGAAGTCCCTAGTTAGTATGACTAATTATTTTTAGTTTGAATATCTTATGAATTAGGAATAAGTTCGTTTTTGGGAAATGATTAACCTATCATGGAGGACATGTGATTAGGTTAATTAATTTTCAGTATAAGACTTTAAGAGTAACTGGTGTTATTTAGATATAAATTTTATGATTTATCTTGGAAGACTATGTGATTAAATACTTCAGAGATTTGTGTTTCAATCGTAGTTTGGATTACTTTGGAGAATTTTATGGATAGATGTTTATTTAATGGTATTTCTTAAACCTTGGGTTCTTTTTGTTGAAATTTTGAGATTAAGATTAGTTTTTATTTTTGTAAAAGATTATCCTTTTTTGGGATTATCTAACCTTGTAATAAAAATTTTGGTTTTGGTTAAGGTCTAAAGAGAAGTAAAATAAATAGTTCATCTTTTGTGGATTAGGTGATTCTCAAGAAGTTGATTATAACTTTCTTAAAGTGAAAAATTCATCCTAAATACTCATCTTTTGGAGAAAATATGAGTTTGTGTAAGAAATCTAGTGAGAGATGAAAGTATACATGACATGTAAGTATGTTTCCTTATTATTTAGATAAGCTCAAAAATGAATTCTTCAGTGAAAGGAAACTTAAAACAAAAACGTTGTGTGTTAATTTTTCCTACTAGGGAATCAAATACCATTTAACCCATCACAAGTTTGTGATTTTCTGGTGGATAAGTTTATACTAAACATGTTTCTATCACTCTCCATCAGAACATGACCCTTTGTTTTCTCTTCTATATCCATGTTTTCATGGAATTATAGTATATTCTGTCTTAGGTCACCATTGTTCTTTTTGTTCATTCTTTTAAAGTGATAGTTTCATTTACTCTTTTTCCCATGTGGGACTTTCAATAAAGATTCCAAGCCAAATTTTAGAATTTCCAGGATGCAATTCCCAAAAAATGGGGAAGGATGTAACATCCATGGTAAATAAAGATTGTGAAATTTTCATATTTATTAATATTTGTGAATAAAATGTTAATATTACTTTAAAGGGAATTCTATGTTTGATAGTGTACCCAATACGCAACAACGAGTTTCTTGGAAATCCTCCGTTGCACACTAATAATATAATATTATTGTTTTAAATGGTAGTTAACGCCTAGAAGTTATAATGGTGGGAATCAACATAACTATCTACAAAATGATTATATATGTTTGTTAAATATTTTTATATTTATCAAATAAATGTTAGAGGCTTAAAAAAAGAAAATAATTTGATTTTAAGCAAAAATATTCTAATGTTCATTAAAAGGTCAATTAACCGCCATTTAATGAAAAAACCTTTTTAAAACTACCTTTTTTCAATTTTATATGTTATATTTGACAAAATAAAATCATTTTTTATAATTGGGTCATCAAAATTTACTTTGTGTAAATTTTTGTTATTTTTCTGATAACGTTCATTTTTTAATGAATAGTGAAAATGCTATATTTTAATTCAAAACATTCATTTAATATAATTTATTTATATGGTTAGTTTATCTTTTTAATTGGGTTTAATGATTAGTTGAAATATATTTTTTACCATTTCATCTAATGGTGTTCATTGGAATTAATTTCACTTTTGAAATTGGATATAAACAACTGTCAATCTTTTGATAGATATAGTTTCATAAAAACACGCCATTTGTTTTGAAAGCGGGAATTAATTATAAAATTATTTAATGAAACATCTATGTTTTGAAAATGGTAAAATGGATATCATTTTGTAATATCAAATTTACTTTGGAAATTTGTTTGGTATTTATCTGGTAAATGTTCATTTTTAATGAATAGTGAAAAATAATGCATTTTACTTCAAAACTGCTTTTTCATCTAATTTAATTATATAGTTATATAGTCCTTTTATTTGGTTTTAAAGTGTAATTTAATTACTTGTTTGTAACTTAATACATTATTGTTAATTGGAAGTAATTTCACTTTTCAATTGGATGTACACACAAGTCAAACTTTTGATAAATATTTAGTTCTTTAAAACTCGTCTTTGGTTAGGACTGTGTGAATTATTTTTAAATTAATTAGTACAGTTTCTATTTTTGAAATTTGGTAAATGTATTAAATATTTGGAATCATTAGGTTTAAATATTCTAATTAAGACTCTTTTGTTTTTGGACATTATGAATAGTAACAACAATAATTATCTTTATTTATCATGATTAATTAGTAATCGGGTAGTTAAGGGTAATAAAATAATATCATAATAATACAAAATGTCCACAACATGTCTCTAAATCCCCCTTTTTGAGTCATGGCCGACCATGGAAATATTTTTACCGAACATGAGGGCCCATGGAGTCACATGGTTGTAATAGTGACATTTATGACATTATTTTTAAAAAAGAAGAGAAATATAACAAAGGTTTGTATATCCTAATTAAAAAAATTAATTTTATTTACATAAATGATATCCTAGACTATAAGTAGTAATTGTAATGATAAAATTATTTCCTACATCTTATTATTATTTTTATAATTTTTAGACATTAAATAAATAAATTTATTTATGACACCATGATGATGCAGTAATTACCTCTTTAATGAACGATTTAAATAAAATGAAAGGATAAGGTAAAATATAAGACATATACTTGTCTAAAACCTACTGAATGGGTGTATTTAGAACCCTTATCACCTTATCCTCGAAATATTTCATTTTGGGACCTTTAAAATCTGAAAACCATTTTATAATAAAGTATCATTTGAAGACTTTCCAAAAGTGACCCTCCTCCCTCTTATAAAAGGCCCCAACCTCAACCCCCTTGCCCACTCCTCTCAAGACCTTGGATCATCCAAAATATTCTAATATTATCTATACACATCCCTATATTTCTCTTAGATGCCTCACTTTGGGTATAAGTCATTACAAGGAAGCCATTGGCTCAAATCAAAAAGAGTTACCCGATTTAGAGGTAATGTCTTCTCTCAGGTTTCTTTCTTTTATTTTTCTTCATCACTCACCACTATCTTCTATTTATTTGATCCCATAATAACAACAGAATCATAAATATACTATGATGTTGTTATGATAAGGAATATACCTACACTTACACACACCTCCATCGAATATTTAACGAACATACTGTTTTTGTGGGTGGCAAATTACTGACGCACGAAACGATGATTGTTCAATCTTATTTTAACTCCTTTAATGGTGGACATTATGATGTCACTATATTTATATATGATATATATGGTATTTATATTTTATATATTCTTCTGAATTTTATTTTTAAATCACATCGTTATGCTTTTCATGTTGTGGAACTGTGATAATTTCATCGGAGGAAGTGTGGACTACCGCCCCCTCAAGTGATGTGACTCGTTCATGCCAAACATGGAATTTATAAAGAATGTAATTAATAAACTTAATTTACCTATATAAAATATATATTATAATGTAATTCTAATATATATATGTCTCCTTTTGTTTTAATTCCTTTAATATGACAAGGAAATGAAAGTAGCGTTCATGCGTACGTACGACCTACCGTCTCCATGAACGGTGCATTTAATTTTTTTCTCCAAATGTTATGTAATAGTATAAAATGAATATATACTATATATATGATATTTAAATCATTAATACCATTATGGAGATTATGTACTTATAACTACATGGGAAATTCTTTTCAACCAAGTTAATTTTTGGCTCATGTACCGAACATCGACAAAACGTATGATATGATGTCACATAATTAACTAATTATTATAAAATGATAAAATGTGATATGAATTTAATAATAAAATTTAAAGGAATTCCTTAAAAAATTATAAATTTACATATGTTTATTATTCAGGAATATAATGAAATGAACATGACAAGTCGGACTTAAGGTAAGGGGATTTCTTATCTCACTTTTAATTCTGTGATATTTCCATTGTTCGCCAATTATTTATTGAATGTGGGGTATTTTGTACTTAAATTTCATATATATTATCCTGATTCTTTTTATATTCATGGTATTATGTGATTCATTTGGTTCTTATTATCTTATGGTCATATGACTCGATTTATTACAATGAGGTAAGGGGTTTTTATCTCACTATTTATTTCTGTGAGATTCATGCTATATATGTCACTATATCATTTGAGTGGTGTATGTAGTGACCATTATTCTACTCTTTGTGTAATATAATTTCGTTTATGTGTATTTACATCAACATTGTATAGTCCTTCTTTCATGGTGTGTACTATTTAAAAGTTACCCAAGTCGGTAAGTGAACCTTTCACCCTCCTCTTTTTATATGACTTATTTTAGTTAGGTATTTTAATTTAAATCTTAGTAATGTTAGGATATGTTATTATATATCCTTATTACTGTAAATTTTATGTCCAAGTGATGAGATACCCTTTATATTTATCATCAAATCATTTTCTGAATTTTAAGGTGATACTGTTAGGCTGTCCAATTTCTGTAAGGGAACTTCTTAACCCTATTTCAATTCTTTGGGTTAAACCTCTACTTCTTGATTATGTCATGAAATGAATATGTGTGAATGAACAATGATTGTTTTACACATAATATACACTTATATTGAGTGTATTTATATTTGTCACACATAATTATGTAATTGATCTATCCTTAATCTAAGTATACCGTCTTTGTACGAGACTTCGTCTCAAACTCCTTTCCTTGAGGCATACATCAATTTATATATGACCTTATTTTTTTAGTTTTATAATAAACCCTTTTGACTTTTAATTTAATTAAAAAGGAATATTTTTACATGAAGCGTTTTACTTTACGACAAAAGGAATGTTTTTGTCTTACGTATGCAGTGACAACGACTTCTCCGCCGCCGTGACCATTATTTGAGTATCGGCTTCCTCTACAATCCATAACTTATTTTGAATGAAAAATAAATACCATGTTTTACTTTTCATTTATTTTGGTATTGAAAATGGTTTTGATAATGTTTTTATTATATCAATGTGTTGTATTGATATCTTGTTATTGAAATGTGGAAATGTTATGTTTCTTTTATGCATGTTTTATGTGATATAATTATGTTATGTTTCTTGGGCATTGTTTAAGATGTTGGGTGGTTACATGAAAAAATAAGGGTGGGTTAGCCCGAGATATCTCTCCAATTCATTGGGTAACGTGAAGGATTTAAATGCTAAGGATTTTCTAAAGATATTTAGGGAATATACAGTGATGGTCATTCCAAATGTAACCTTGAGGGGTTACTTTTTATGTAAGAATGTTATGAATGCCTCCAGATACCTTTATGTTTTATGATTTCTATGTGTATTTCACTAATCTTATAATTTCATGGGAAATTTTAAAAAGCTTATGTTATGTATATATTTATGATCTAATTTTTTCTTTCTTTGTGTATCCCTTACTGAGATTTTTATGGTCCTCCCAATTTTTTGCAATGTTTTTCACAGGACATAAACTGGAATAGGGTCAAGGATTGGATCAAAGAAATGTCATGCTATCTAAAACATTGAACAAGACATGACTCTTTTGTTCAAGAGTTTTTATTTTGTGAAAAAATGGAAACTAAGTAGATGTGTCTACTTTGTAATCATTGAGATGTAATAGTTATGTTCTAATTCTCTAAAACTCTAAACCTGAAAAGATCCTCAATGTGAATTATTCATTTAATTCAAGAGTATGTAATGTTTTAAGGCTGAGTCCTTATAAAATCACTAGTTTTTTTATCCTGAGATGAATATATGAAGATGAAATTTCATTGTGGGGGGGGGGGGGTGAATGTAATAACATGAGATTTTTTATATAATAAAGTATTATCTATGTTATTGTAAAACTTATGAAACACTCATATTAAATTAACAATGAATTTTTATTATTTTAATGTGACAACTATAAATTATATATTTAGTTCATGGGAATGAAGTTTACTAATCACATTATTAAATATGTAATAGTATTACGCAATTCTAATGTATTTATTAATTATTTATAAATAATCACCCTATATTTAGTGATGTTATTTTATTATTTAAAGGTACATCATCTATAAAATGAGTTTTTTGTTTTTAGAATTTAATATTAGAAATAAGTTTTTTGAATTATTTAAAATGTTTTCGAAACAAATATTTGAATATTTGACTTTATATTTTTAATATTATTATTGGGCTGATTCTTAAGTATATTCTGAAAGGATTTATTTTTCAATGAATAATTAAAAAAATGAATTTTTTAAATAAATATATATACATTTAATGAATTTAAAATGTAAAATTATTTCTTGGATAACATTTTAAATTTATGTTTTTTTATTTTGAATTAAAACAATATAATAAAAAATTCTTTATTGGTATTTTATACTTGAATTTATTGTAAAACATGTTATATTTTAAAATATCTATTTAATTTAATATTTTTTTTCATACCATTTTTTAGACGTAATAAAAAATTAAATTCTTGCACTTAATTACATTATTTTTTTAAAATAGATTCCAAATTTTCAATCAAGAGTTATATATTTTGTAAATATTACCATTTATTACTATGATCAATATGAATAGTAATGCTAGAAATTTTATTACTATATTAATGGGTAAATTGAGTAATTAATATTAAAAAAATGATATTTATTAAAAAATTATTCTAAAAGTTTATATTTGATTATTGGAATAGTTTATTTTGTTAATAATCCTAAAATATTTGGTTAAATGTTCTTTTTTTATGGGGGAGTGTCTGTAACCTTTATAATATTTTTTTTAAAAAAACTCTAAAGTAAAAGACTATTTTCTTTAATAAAACTAATATATTTAGTATAGAGCTAACTATACGATAAATTCAGTCAAAAATAGTAATATTAATTCTAATAGATTTTTCCTGGTCATCGTGAATTTTTTATTTTTTATTACAAATATATCTACCTTATATTCTTAAATAATAATGACGATGTAATTAGTCAGTGAAGAGAAAAATAAAATAAATTATTTTAAAATTATTAAAAGTAATATAATTTTAAATAATAAATACGATCATGAAAATTTTAAATATTCACATTATATGGTACAAATGTATAAAAAATTAGGTTTTTTTTCATGATGTTAATAAAATCAATATATTCAATAGTTCTAATAACTAACATTAATGATATATAAAATTAAGTAATATTTTATTAAATGATATCAAAATCCAAAAACTATTATCTTTATAAAAATTACTATAATATGGTTTATAATATCATCTCAAATCTATTTATGTGATTTTTTCCATTTACAATAACTCTATTAACCATAAAAGAGTAAAATCTCTATTTTCTCAGTAATTTAAAAAGAATATAATATGGGGTTAAAACCAATATATAAGGGTAACACAATAGTCAAAAAATTTCCAAATTATATTTTATGATATGTTTAGACCCATACATATCATGTATTGGAAATAAATCATTATTGTTCCATTTTCAATTGAATCCTAATTTATAATATTTTAATGTTTTTAGAAATTCTTATAGTGCCTCTTCCATTTCTTAAAAAAATGATATCTTAATCCATTTACTTAACTCTTAATATCCCATTATATATATATATCTAAATCATATTATAATATACATCTTGTTATTTTTGATGGATTGGTTTGGTAATAATTCCATCCTTAGAGAGTTTAAGGTGTTAATCTACAGAGACATTCCAAAGAAGATGCATATTTGTCAACCTTGTGTTTCATTTGTGTTTCCTCATCCTCCTCTATTAAATCATCTTAAAAAGGATAACCTAATAAAAAAAATCATCTATATACTATAATTTTATAATGTTAATATAACAACTTATATACATATCTAATATAACACAAATTGGAAACAAATTTATCATTTGTGTAAACAGAGAACTACCACAACACAAAACATTGAATTTCATTTTCCATCCCTGTCACTGAATATTTTTTATAATTTTGGGATGAATATATATATATATATATATATATATATATATATTATTCATGGAATTTTTATCATTCCTAAAATATAATAAAAAAAATTATCTTACAATTCCATACACTAGAAAATGATTATATCATTCATGTGTATGTGTGCACTACCACCAACATAAATTGATGTGATTAATTTTTCTACACAAAATCATGTGGACGATATATATATAAGTATAATTAAATTTATTATATAATATTTATTATATGATTAACTTTTTGAAAATATAATATAATACATACCCTCTTTCTGAAATGATTTTTGAAAAATGGAAACTTTTTTCATGCGTATGAATGACCAACCATCTCTGTGATTGTATGTTTTTTCATAATAATACATTATTATTGGTTTGAGAAATAGTATTTGTGTATATAATTGACAATAATATTATGATTTTTTAAATATAGTGTATTGACCACTTTTACCACAGTCAACATACTTAAGTCATTATAGACTTATGAACTGAATATCATCAAAACGTTCACTATGAATTTGAATGATTATGTAAATAAATATAACTAGATAAGATATATAAACAAAAAAATAATAAAAATGAACAAATTTTTAATATATAATAAATTAAAATAATTTTATTATTCAGTAAGAAAAAGAAATTACATGTTGAGTAAGACTCAAAGTAATGTACTTTATTATAAAACAATTCCTTAAGTGTTTCCCTAAAATGAATATTTCCCTTCTATATCCATGGGATTTTTTAAAAAAATATTTTAAAAAAGTGTTTTTTGTTTTCTAATATTATTTTTTAAATTCATTTTTACCCATATTTTATTTTTTACAAAATGACTTGAATGGAATATTTTTTTCATTTTCCAAATGATATACTAATTGACATTTCTTAAATAAAATTGTCTTAATTTTTTTCTAAAATAAATGATATGAAAGGATTTCTACACCATTATGAATAAAATTATCAATAAATCATTATTTAAATTTTTACCATTTTATTTTCATAGGAAATTGCTTCCATTATATGGGAATAACATTTTTATAATAATTTATTTCAAATGGAAAGGTTATTTTTATCAAGAATTTTTTAAGGATCTTTAATAGTATTTCTATTCATCTAAGAATAAACCTCTTCATATAATTTATTTTTTATAATGAAATAAATGATCTATAAATTTTTTTAATTTCATGGTTCATGGGAATTTTTTATGAATATGGGTGGTTCTATTATAAACCAAGGGTGGGTGATCCCATTATGTCTCTCTAATACATTGGGTAAATGGAAAAAATTAACCTATTCTGCTTCTCCAAAGAGAATATGGTAATTTATGATGATGGTTTTTCAAAATATGGGATAGATATGAAAATTTATGTTTCTCATAAGATAATATGGGAATATTTTGTGATAGTTATTCCATGTATAACTATGAAAGTTTTTTCCACTTTAAATACAATTGTTACTATATGTATAACCGTGATGGTAATTTTTTTAATTGATCCCTCCAGTTAACTATATAATATATCTATAGTTACTATATTTTTTATTGAATTTGTAGTATTTACAATGTTCATAGAATGAATATTCATCATTTTATGTTTGCAATATGTTCCATTATGAACAATAAATTATGAGTTTCTCATGATTTCGAAGAAACCATTATGGGTATTATTTTTCATAGATACGTATTGTGACATCTTATCCTAGCTTTTGCAAATGGATGGTCCAATCTGTTCTATCACATAACTTCAAGCACACATCCCCAAACACCGGAGGCAAAAGACTAGTAGTGAGGGTCTAATATTGATAAATGGGATATTATACCATCTTTATTAGGGTAATACAGTAGTGGAAATAAATAGGAAATAATAACAAAATTATATAACCTAACAAGAATAGTACTAGTATCAAAAAATAACCAAAACTAGAAAAACGATATCAAAACAGAATAGTTAACATGTTTGTTAATGTACATACTAAGTGTCAAAATAAAACTCAATAGTAAGGACACTACAAACTCCCTGAGTAGGTTCAGAACCACGTCTGCTTCCCTCATCCATGATTCATCCTGAATGAACAATTTAATAGACCCCCTTTTCCATTATTCTGTCATGAAATAATGAAATATATTTGGGAAACGATGTGGAAGCCCAAGTAGGGTGTGAGTAAAACTCAATATGGCACCTCCAATGGCATATAAAACAATATCCACACAAATAAATGTGTTTCCAGTTGTATAAAGAACAAATAACAGTGTATAAATAAATAGTTATTACATTATCAACTATATTGTCTGTAACATCATAAACCTCTGGGTTCCTGTAAACTCCCATGCCTAAATGCCTTCTTCATACCAAGAAAGAGTCTAGACCATTCCTCTAGGGATATTGTATCTTTGAATTCAAATGTTACCATTTCATCATCTCAATACACCCATGAATTCCAATATTACAATTCATTTTCTTAATCAACACATAAATTCTATTATTACCATTCATTTCCTCACTTAACACATGAATTCCATTGTTACACTCATTTTCTTAACTAACACATGATTTCCATTATTTCCATTCATTGTCTCAATTAACATATGATTTCCGTTGATTTTATTCACTGTCTCAACATACTTATTAATTACATCATCAATTAATTAATTACCCTAATCCCATTAGTTAACTCAACAAGAAATTAATCATCTATATTCCATTAATTAAATGAAAAATTAATTAATAATCTCAATCTAATAATTAACACAAAATCTAATTAATCATATGAATGCTATTAATTAACTCAAATATTAATTTATCATATCAATATCATTACTGAATCAATAATTAGTTCATCATAACAATACCCTTAATTAATTCCCCAATTATTTAAGCACATTAATCCCATAAATTAATTATACAATTAATTAATCAATATTCACAATATCAATGTGCCTTAATTAATTCACAAATTAATAGTTCAATTCATAGCCTCAATATACCATAATTAATTATTCAATTCACAATAAAATATTTTATTTTATGGATCAAGGTTTGCAAAAATGTGTTCCTGCTATGAAAAACCACTCTATCTAGGGATTCATAGTTTACTGGGCTAAGCTGCATGTTTTGTGAAATTTTTTCACCAACCGTGCACTGCCCCATTTCTTATATTTTTATAAAATCATTACACAAAATCACCCCAAAGTAAATCATTCTCAATTTATGTTCAATAAAAGAAAAATAATTCATGTAATCATGCCCAAGACATCTCTCGAGATAGAGGGGGTTCTTCAATCTCCCCCACCTTATAATATCGTATCCTTGACCTATACACCAAATCATCTCTATGTTTCTGAGTAAAACATATTAGGCCACTGATCCCTCATATCTCAAGATATCTCCCATTTTTTATCCTCCACAAATCCATGTTGCCACAGTACATGAACTATTGGCATGATCATTCACCTAAACTATTTCTCAATACAAACCAACACTCCTATTAGATGCTCCTAAAAAGTATTCATATATATCATAGTTAACATCATCCACATAGATCACATTAGTGAGGTCAGGGTGATACATCTATTGTTGTGAAAAATGGAATACATCAATTATAGCACTGTATCACTGTGGAATATCAAATTGGTACACCATTGGCCCGATTATCTCCACATCCTCAAACAATCCAACAATCTAGTGTTTCAACAAGCTATGTCTTCAAATCCTATGGAAACACAACCGTGGAGACACATAAAGGAATACATGATAACCCTCTATAAAATCTATGGTTAATTGAAATCTATAAGCATACAACTTCAATGTACTCTGAGTCGAATCCATATGCTTCTGAATTAGTAGAAGCTTCTCCGATGTCTCCTGCATAATACTCAGTCCCAACCACTCTGACTCATCTACCTCTACCCATCATAGTGCTAATCAACACAACGTTCCATAAATAAGCTCATATGTTTCCATTTATATTTTTTCCAAATAAGAATTGTTATATGAGAACTCCACCAGTATTAGGTGATTCTCCCATGTCCCACTAAATTCTAGAACACATTCTCAATGAATATATTCAAGCACTAGTATAGTATTCTCTAACTAACCATATATCTATGGGTGGAATGTTGTAATCAATAAGACCTGTATTCCAAGTACCATAAGCAATAGTAACAAAATTTTCAATGTAAAAGTAGATTCATGTTAGAAAAACATAGTTTTCGGGACCCCATCATGATGGACTATCTCCTAAACATATTTTTCTCACAACATATCTAATGAGATGGCTTACTATATATGTAAGAGAATTTCTAACTTCATCGGTATATCCTAAAACAAAAAAATAGAATCATTCTTATGAGGATTAATTAGAAGCCTCACTACAATTTCCATTGTAATTTCATCCAACATCTATTCCAGAATATGAAATGGCTACCAAAAACCACCAAGTCATTGATGCTTATCTTTCACCTACTAATTGCTGTCGCATCATTTCAAAAACCCTGTTATATACTTTTCCATAACCGGTCTCCAAAAATTTCAATGTAGTTCACATTACTTTTTGTTAACCCATGTATATACCTCCCACTTCGAGGCATGAAACTCGCACACTAACTCCTACCACATGCTTTTAGGCACATAAACGTGATTCCAAACAGAGATGATCTCATCCTCTTCTATGATCCCATATTAAGGTGTCTCCCCACCTTTAAATCTATACATCACTTTCAAACACACTGCATCTTCACACTGCATTTCCTTGATCCATCCCAAAATTGTAGAATCTACTTAAAAATATATGAGATTCATTTTCTATGGACTCTCCCGAACCACAACATGCATCTCTGATAGTAAATCCATCATCTTCCAATAAAGAAAAGACTCCTAAACTACCTAAGTCTGAGTTTCCTTCTCAATGCATTAGACACACTATTTCTTTTCTTGGGTGTACATTCCAGCTCAAAATGTAATGACATCATATAATCAACGCATATACATTATCGAAGATTAAAATCTAAATTTGAAAATATTTATTTTGGGATCTTTGGATTCATATACATAGTAATATTCTTTCCCAACAGATAATTCCACTTACACATTAATGAATATACCACTACAAAAAACATGAAGTTGTGTGTGTGGTATTTTTGTTCATGTGTATTCAATTTATGGGAGCCATATGCCACAACTCGATCTACCTGCATTAAAATTTCACCATGTATGATCCTATATGTGTTAGAAACTATCATATAGTCCTATATTGAATTAGGTAGGGTCAAAATTATTGTTAATTTCTAAAACATATTCAACATGTGAAAATCATTCTCACAAGATTCTGACCATTCAAATGTTATCTCCTTCTTTGTCAAACCTGGAAGTAGTGAAACCAATGAAGAGAATTCATGGATGAATATCCAATAATATGAATCTAATCCCAGAAATATAAGGATATATAAAACATTAAATGTATTTTACATTGAGATCACCAATTGATCATTCTCTAAGGCAACTGACACTTCTTACTCCAAGATGATATCACATAAGAACTGTACATGATTAGTCCAAAAATGAAACATAGATAACATGGTATATAGTTGATGTTCTCTCCATGTACTCAAGATGATGTCAAGATATTGGACATGATCATGACGAGTCTGGGAGTACACTAAGATATCATCTAAAAAAATAACAGAAATTGATCTAGGTATAGATAAATGATTTTGTTCACCAAGGCCATAAAATCTATGAAGAATTCATCAAACTGAACAACATTACAATGAAATCATATAGGATATACATGATTATGAATGTAGTATAAGGTATAAAAAAAGTCATGACACTCAAATAATGATACCCTTACCTCAAGTCAATCTTGGAAGAGACCCAAGAACACCTCAAATGGTCAAAAATATCATCGATACACAACAGTGGATAATAATACTTCATTGTTGTCAGGTTAATCTTCTGGTAATCAACACATAAGAGCAGATGCTTCTCATCATTCTTGGAAAATATGGTGAAACTAAAGGTGACATACTTTGTTGGATAAAAACCTTATCACTATACTCTTCCAGGTAAATATTGAGCTCTTTAAACTCTTTTTGTTCCATTCTATATGGTGTAATAGAGACTATCTCAGTCCCCAGTATTGGATCAATAGTAAATTCCAAATATCATATAGTTGGAAACCCTTAGAAGTATTTACAAAACACTTCTTAAAACTAGTAAAATAATGGTAAAAATACATCCTTCTTTACACCTCTACCATAGAGTACAAAATAGCAACCTATGTAGTATTCTCCCCCAGTTGCAGGTGAACTAGCTTGCATGGCCATCCTTGTAAACCCACATTTTGGGGGGAATATACATGTCACCCTCATGAGATGTAAAAGTAACCATCCTATTGTAACAATCTATTTGGGACTATTATGCTACAAACTAGTATATATCTATAATTTGGTTGAAGCATTACATGTAAAGTATGTAATTATCTAATAGAAACTGATACACCCAAGCTCAAGATGACAACCCTTACAAAAAATATATATATCTCATACATACTCCCAAGGTTGTATCTATAATATTAACCCCACTCAAAAATAGTTGTTCTAGGATCAAATCCATAATTATTTTTATAGAAATAGCAGAATAAGAGCACCATTAAAAAATATGTTAGTAGGTAGCATAAAATCTATAAGAATAGTACATATCACTATTGATGTTCGAGCCTCTCTATCCACAAGTGTATGCTAAATGGCATGAAACTGTTCGTCCCAATTTGATGTGATAAAAAATCCTTCCCCTATGCTCTACCACATTATTGATATGGGTAAACATTCCCAGAATCAACATGTCTACAACCTCTACCACCTCAGACAGTATAAAACTAGCTTTTATACTGCTATGGAGTAGAAGATCCCCTTCGCACACCCTAGTTCTTTCATGATCCTCCATCAATACTCATTTATTGGGGGTTACTCTAGAGAAAATTTAGATGTCCCATCTTAAAACAAGATCATAATTCTACTTGTGGTCAGGGATAGAGTCTACAATAGTGACCCTTCCTACCATACTAGTGACAAACAATCTTAGTATGTTCATATGTGATATACCCTTCCCCTGTACACTTATCATTTTAACCCCCATGCTAATATCCTCGTAGCGATGTTTCCTACTCTCGAAAGACATACCTCGAGATCATCTAGTAGAAACCAGGTATCCTACCCAAGAAACCTCTCTGAGGTTCCCCATAGCTATGAGATCATGATTGAACACCATAACGAACATCTTTAACTGAAAAGGATAACTTGGGAGTCAATCTTGCACTAAATTCCATCATTAAAAATCCTTTTCATAGTTTTATCGTATCCTACCAATGATGGAGAAATGAATTGAAAATCTTTAAAACATACCACATAGTCAATCACATATATATTCCCTCGAGTCAACCTCATGAACTCACCTAATCTATCACACCTTAATATCTCTATATATAACTTCTCCAATAACTTCCACAAGAATTACTCCCACAACATACCATTATATTTTATAGTCTAAGCCTGAACACCACACAAAAACTTTTCTAATTCTCATAGAATATAAGTATCCATAATAACCCTCTTCATAGAAGGAGTCTCTAAATAGTCATATATAGTCTCGATGGACAGAATCCATATCTCTACTACTTCAGGTCCACCCTCTCTAGTAATAATTGGAGGGAAATGTAACTGAAAATCCATATTTAGATCCGACATACCCATCACAACCTACTTTGAGTATATTTCCATGAATTTCGTGTTATATTCGATGTTTTCTTAGAACTTATCCCCAGATTCCTCACCATTCTCTATTGATGACTATGTTTTCACTTCTAGTAGATCATATCAAGCCATATCCTAATGTCATCCTCTCAATAGGCAACGTCAAAGAGGAATATATCTACAATTCCAAGAAAAAATATCAGGAAACATGAAACCACTTTATCACTTTTATAAAAAAGTAAAATTCAACAAGGAACAATAGTACTTTTCCCCAAACCCTGCAACACAGTCAAAACTGAGGAACTATCAATACCCCTAACCATCATACACCTAGGTCCTGATTAACAAGGGTAAAAATACTCATTTAAACAAAAATTTATTCCAATATTGTATCATTTTAAAATCCTTATAAATTTCATGTTATGCTCTATTTTTAGTTCAATTTATTATGAAAGAAAAAATTAGTGGAACTTCAATAACATACCCATAAACTATTTTCCTGTGGATGGATATAAGGATTCATGTCACAATATTACTAAGTCCATAGAATGAGGCAACCAAACTGAAGTCTCATTCCATACTATAGAATGAGTCAAATATCTAAAAATATCAAAAAAATAACATCATAAAAAAAGACTATTACCAAGGGTGAAATAATATTCAACTGTATCATCAAACATTAATAACAACAATCCTTCCCTAGGTATATCGGTTCTCCCCTATACGTGGGTAAGCTACTCCCAAGCCTGAGATCATAACCAATGCTCGACTCTTCCTAGTCACTTACCTAACTTTCTAATATAGGAAGACAATATAAATGAAAAGAAAACTATCTTTGATTCCACTTTGTAACAACCCGACTAGATTCCACACACAAGTTCCCCGACCCGGTTAGTCACATGAACTCTACATGCCTCCCTAAATTTTAGAGGATTCCGACTAGTATTAAGGTTCTAATTTCGATCATGTGGATACTATACCCTCTTTATTGAAATAATAAACTAGAATAAATAAATACTCAATAATAATCAAATGACATAACATAACCAGAATAGTACATGTATCAAAAGATGACCAAAATTGGAAACACAATATAAAAAATAAATAGCATACATGTTAGGAGAAATTACATGCCAACTGTAAAAATGAAACTCCAAAGTAATTAAACTGAGAAATCCCTAATTAGGTTCTAAATCATGTATATTTACCTCATCCAAGATCTATCCCAAACCCACCATCTAACAAGAATCATTTTTCCCTATTCTATCGTGAAACTATGAAATCTATTCGGGCACCGATCAAGAAGGCCGAGTATGCTGTGAGTGAAACATAGTATTCCACCACCAATGGTGATTAAAAAATATCAATTCAAATAATAGTGTATGTAGTTTTATAAATAATAAATAGTAATACATAAATTAATAGTTATCACATTATCAACTCTTATTTATTTAAAAACATAAACTTCTAGGTTCCCATTGAAACCTATGCAACAATACATGCTTCAGACCTTTCTATATTCTGAACCATTACCCATGTGATATCATTTCCCAGAATGACATTTTCAATATTTATTCATCTCAAATCAACACATGAATTCCATTTTTACCATTGATATTCTCAATCAACAAATGAATTCTATTGTTACAATTCATTATCTCAAACAACACATGATTTCAATTTTTACCATTCATTGTCTTAATTAACATATGAATTCCATTATTACCATTCATTGTCTCATTTTACGTATTAATTAATTGAAAAATCAATTAATCACCTCAAACCCATTAATTATCTCTATAATAAATTAATCATATCTATGCCACTAATTAACTCAAAAAATTAATTTATCATCTCAATCTCATTAATTAACTTATCAATTAATTAATCGTACCAATTTTATTATTTAACTCAATAATTAATTAATCATATAAATATAATTAATAATTAAACAATTAGTTCATCATATCAATACCTTTACATAGTTTCCCAACTAATTCATCACATAAATACCATTAATTAATTTTCTAATTTATTAATCAATATTAAAAAACTCAGTATCCCATAATTAGGTATACAATTAATTATTCAATTCACAAGTTCATTATCCCATAAATAATTAGGCAACTAATTATTCAATTCATAATTTAATATTCTAATAATTACCACAATAATTAATTATCCAAATTTCTAAATTAAAAATTCTAATACATAACTCAATAATTAATTGTCCTCAAATCAATATTCAATTTTATTATAATTAAATAAAAAATTAATTAACCCTATATACCAATTCAATATTCTGATAATTAACTCAATAATAAATTATCCTCAAATCACCATTCGTTAATTAATTAATTCAACAAATTAAATTACAAAATTAGGAAATTGAATTTCTAAACTAACTCTAGAAATTTGAAAATTACATACACATAATTAAAATCATGAATGTGAGATTTGAATAATTTACCACTACCCTAAATTCATTGATGAGTGTCTACCTTCTAGAAATCCCCAATTTGAATAGAATAATGTTGTATAACATGATTTGAATATTAATAAAATTCAAGATCATATATATTAATATCCGAATTTTTTTTATCTAGATGCAAAAAATTAGATATATATTCAAATAAAACAATGGATAAACAATCATACAACATATGAGAGAATATTGGGAAGAGAAATGAAACAACATGGGATGAGATACGTTTACTAGGAGGAGTGTAGATCATTAACTTAGGCATTAGATCATGAATAAAGGTGGTATAAATTTCTTGGAATATATCTGGGAGGATCCAAAGTTATAAAAAGGCCTTGGAGGTATATCTACGAAAGAAGAGGGTTTTAAATGTGGACATCTAAAATTTTAAATCTATATTTTAGGGTATTAAAATCTTGTACAACGGGTTTGCTGCTCAGGGGGAAGAGTTCCCATAATCGTGCACCTTATGTGTGTGCTTCATATGGGGATCATTATCTCTCATTTTAGTGTGTATAATTTTAATAACCATGCACCATCCATAAAATATGTATGGTTGGGGAAAATTTTATTCCAACCATGCACTACCCTCTTTCTTCCATTTTTATCAATATTTTATCCAACACACATCAAAGTTAAACCCAATCAATATATTCTCAATTAAAGAAAAAGAAACCTTGTAAAACTGCCTGAGAAAACTCCCAAAAGTATGGGATTTTTTCCATATGATATGTTTTATGAATTCATTTTGGTAGGAAAGGTGATTTATTATTTAAGAAAAAGTTTAATTTGAGTCTAAAGTTTATTTTGAAAAAGGAAAATTTTTATACTTATTAACAAAGGAAAGACATCTTTATTTCTTCTTACGTTCCTTACTGATATTTTTACACATGAAATGTATAAATATTTCATTTCATAGGTATTAAAGGAGGATTGGGGAAAAAGTTGAGGTCGAGGTAAATTTTATAATTATATTTCATAAAGATAAGTCATCATTCATTTAAAATAATATTGGCTGGAAATATTAATATTTTGTCAAAGTCTCCAGTTTATAATATGTGGGATTTTTATGTTAGAGTTATAACCCAAATTTGTAAAAATATACACCTAAAACATGATATGTTAGAAAGTGAATTATAGTATAATATAATGTTAATATAAAATCTTTACAAATAATTCCTAAAAAAATAAATATTAATTAGATATCTATATCTATTAACTTGAATGGTAATTTTTTTTCTTAAATTATACATTAAAGTTATATGATTGATCATATACCCTACATAACAAAATTTTATGCGTTCATATATTGTCATGATTTTTTCAAAAATGAATGACTATGATGCAATATATATATAAATACTAATATCAATTATAATGGGAAAAAATTCTTTAACAGTAATATACAATTATATATATAATATGTGTAATTCTTATGGGTAGGTATATTCTCAATATATCCTCTCATTGAGATTACTGAGTGAGAACTTCATGATATTGAGTCTCAATGACTAAAAAGCCTATAACCCATAATATTGGGAATCATAAATGATCTAACATATAGATACCATCTCGAAATCAGACATATATCTAAATCTATTTTCATATCACTTAAAGGTCCTCATTATATTGGAGAACTACTATAAAAATTGAATGTGTTTGATACTATAAAGGAATTATCACATTAATGTTTTATATAAAATCACTAATCATGATATAATATAGTCATTAATATTCATGGAAATAAATATATTGGTAATTAAATGTAAAAGGAAGTTATTTCTATTAAAAAATTTACAAAGAAATATACTTTGACTGGATTCAACTTTTACCATATTTAATTCATGTAATTATAAAATGATATTCAATATTTTTGTTGAGATATATCATTATTAAACGAGACTACCAAATTCCATTCAATGGAGACTACACCAACAATGATGCCTATACTTTCAGTAAATCTATCAATGGGTCACACTTCTATATTATTTTATTAATCTATGGAATTGACCCTAGTTCCATGGAGAGGGTTATTATATTTAGTTATCACAACATAAACTTATAGAATTATTACTTATAAGAACCAAATCATGTCATTTCACAATGGTGTGTATGTAAAATAATTATCTGACTACATAATATTCAAGAACATACATAGTCTTTGGAATAGAATCAATAAACACTAGTGCATTAGAGCTCTTATTACCCACGAATCATCCTTTGAGGGAAAAATCACATCTTAACTATGTTTTATCTTCATTGTGATTTGTATTGAAACTATAAATTTTATATCACCTACGAACTATATACTCATATCCTCCATGAACAATGATATTATACCAGTTATGCCTCAGATATATTATTATAGTTTTGTCTAAAATGGGTTATATTTTTCATAGATCATCAAGATATCATCCAACCATGATCTATTTATTATAAAAATCAATCCGTGTATATATAATGGTAAAAATTATTGATTATATCACAATGTGTAAATAATTCTAATCATCCTATATCTCTCCTCTTTTGTTTGAGGGAATAGTTTATTGGAGTGATCTATTCCTTATGACACTTGATATAATCACTATTGGATTAATCTATAATGAATATCATGAGTACCTTGTCAATAAATGTACTATAACATAGTCTAAGAAACATTTTATATCTATCATATATTATCATAATATATAAAATATAGGTTGTTTCCATGAATTTATTCATGGAGAAGAAAGTATTCAGCCATTTCATAATAGACTATTAGCATATCATCTTGTATTATTTCATACATTCTATCAAAATATAATACTAGGAAAATAATTACAGTATAAAAACACAACATGTCGACACAATGATCAAATTAAATATCTATGAAATCAAATTCTCTTATAACATCCAAAATTTGAATTCCCAATGATTTAAGGATTTCTTTCAAACCATAAATAGATCTATAAAATGTGCATAACTTAATAAAGTATTATGGATTCAAAAAAACCTCTCGTAGTACCACATATGAATATTGTATATGTTTTTGGTAATGAAATTTTTTTTGACATCCATTTGAAAAATATCATTATCATAGTAAAAATATAGTTAAATCAATGATCAGTTATATTTTAGCATAGGAACTAGTGAAATTAATTCATCATGGTCAAGTCACAAATGTTTATTAATCCTTTAGAAAACTTCCTAGACTTATGGGTACTAAATTTACCATCTATTTAAAATTTCATATAGAATATGCATCTACAAAAAATATTTGTTAGATCTAAAAAAGGACCTAATAAATCCTATGAATTTTTTTGTACATGGATTTCATCAAAATAAATGATAGATTCATTACATCAGGTATCATTTGAGTTATACACTTTTTCCATATGGGATATAGTTTTATATTTGTCAACTAATAATGATTCATTATCCTTGGTGACTAAAAAACAGTATATCTATAGTTATCTAACCACCCAAGTCCATATTTTAAGTACTAATGTATCTATAATAACATCTTCTTTTTTGAATTATTGAAATTATTCTACTGAAAACTCAAATTTTTATTAATCATGATGTTAATTTTAGTGAATATTTCTTCCACTATCTCTTTTTAATAAGTTATCGTACTCTTGGACTAAATGTTATCGTGGAATTATAAAAAAAATCTAAAGGTTCATATGTATAATTTCTCTCTCCTTCCTTGGTATATCCAATAATAATTCTATTAGTTCCTTGTGGTGAATGATTTTTTTTCTTAGGATATCCTTAGATATATCTTTTTAATCCTATAGATGATTTTGGGAAAATGATTTTTTATTTATGCTCCATAATTCAAATAAAATTTCATTTTAAACCATAGTTTAAAGATGATTCCACAATTCTTTAAATATTTTAATAAATATACAATATTGATAGAAAAAATAAATTTTTACAATGATATAAATAAATATTATTTGTTCAATAATATGAAAAATGAGATAAATGAAAAAAGGAAAATTAATGTTTTTTGTGGTTTAATTAGTTTTTTAAAATTTATTACAACAGGCCCATATATTTTTTATTTATTAATTATTGAATTAAAATAAAAAAAAATCCTAAAATTTATTTTTAAAACTAATTTTATCATTGTGATGTTAATTTTAATATGGGACACATGGATCATATTTACTTCTCAATTTCTATGTGAACCTTGAAATATGTTGGCTAAAAATGTAAATTCATGTTAAAATGTATTAGTCTGATGTTTCACATAACTATAAATCATATAAGGAGGTTATAAATGATTTAAGTTTACCCTATAAATAGAATATATATAGCATATTTTTCATCATCATAGATGATACATATGATATTTTTAACCACTATAAGATAGATAACGTCCAAGAGTAATCCACATTTGAGAAATTATTAGATATTCATATTTTATAAGATAGATTCATATATGATTTACAAGTAACATAATTCTAGGAAGTGGAGATCTTATGATACTTATTTAAATAAATATTTCACATAAATTATATATATTTTCAAGGATACATTAGATACATGTTATATTTTCTCTTGGAAAAATAATGTGTAATATATATTTATTTTCAAAACTTATAGAACATCAAATGTAAAAATATTTTTTATAGGTAGATCAAATACATTATATGTTTATGTGTTATAATATTTTAGGGTGTGATGGTCAACATATTGTTTTAAAGTAGAAGAACAATTCTTATTAAATTTGGACTATTGAAATTTTTATAATTATAGTGTATGCATCACATGTCATTTATATTCAGTGTTTGGAGATGTGGTATTAGTGAGAGTTACTATATTCATATGAGATCTTAAGTTATATTTTCTCAACATGAAAGGTATCCTTTACCAAGAGGGATATTCCATTTTTATAGTATATAAAAACCCTGTAATGTATGATGGATAATTATAAATGGCACACATTTATTCAAAAAACTATGAATAGTGGGGTGTATTTTGGAATAAAGACACTTGAAGTCGGTGCCCCTAGGAAGCTTCAAAAACATTCTTAATCTATACATATATATGGGGAGAGATTAGAATTCAAGGTAAAGATAAGATGTAACTAAAAATTAAAAAGGATTAATAAGGTTATAAAAATTGTGAGTTTGGTCTAAACCAAAGATATGTAGCTTCACTAGTTTTTACAAAGTTATTATTTGATTATCCATTGATAGAATTTTAGGATTTTGTGGACTGGTCAAAGAAATACTCAACAACCACCATATTTGAATTTTAATAAATTTTTATCATCAATGGTCCATTTTTTATTTATTATAGTGATGAATTTTGTATTTTAGAAGTTTATAATCATCACTATGAATGTTTATTTAGTTACTTTTTCACAAATTAATTTTATCTGAACATAATAATACATTGAACATAATTTATTTCACATAAAGTAATGTGAAATGGTAGTTTATCGTGGACTATTTGATTATCCTTTGTCACTACGGGTTGGTGAATGTAGTACTACATTTATCATTTCTTACAATACATAGCCAAACACACTGGATAGATAGAGGGTGTTGATGGATCAATGAATTTAGAATCTTATTGAGATTTCTGGGGAGTAAATTTATTACTTATAGTTTTTTTAGTGAATTGGTGGGATATACTTATTAGGTCCGACCATATTTATTTTTATTTACTTTTATCTAATTGATTCATCCCAAAATAAAATAATAAAACCCATTATTTTATTATTTTATAATTAAAAACAAATAATATTTTAAAATAAAGTTATCCTCACCATATCACATCAATAATCATTGGTATATGGCCATGTTTATCCACTATTCTTCATTCATAAATTATTTTTCTTAAAAATGATCATAATCCCACGATCGTCATGTATCAAATTGGTAATGTTTTTGTGGAGGTTCGGTATTAGAATATGTGTTATCATCAATGTTTTTTTCATATATTATATTAAAACAAAATATTGATACAAACTCTACCTCCATGGAATACTCTGTTTCCTATTTTTTTAATAAATGAAATAATTTTGAATGATTATTTTTTATGGATATTTTAATGATTTTATTAATTACTTAATTGAAATGTGGTATAATAAACTCTAAAAGTGATCGGAAAATAACATAAATAGTTTTATATTTTTATATAACATATATATTTGTGAGTTAGTTGATAATTTTTTTCAACAGGAAGGAAAAATATCCTTTTATTTTTCTAAGAATAATTCTGAGTGGATTAGGAGAAAATTCATGACCATTCAATACTCAAGAAATTCAAAAATATTCCCTTGGAACTCATAGAGAAATAATAGAAACAACATGAACCACTTATGTTTGATGAAAAATATTTTTATTATATTTTAAAAAATTTATGCTAATATAATTATAAATTTATATTATTTTTTATATTCAAATGAATTGGATATGTTTGAATTTTTCATTGAATAAAAGATGAAGAAAAACTTACAGTGACATTTGAAGAAAGTATAGATTAAACCATTAACTCTTACTTGAAATGGAAACATGTAGTTCATTAATTTTGAGAATTATATAATGACTCACAAGAGGGGGGTGTTCCTTCATAAACCTATATTACTCTAATTTTATTGATACTGAATTGATATAATATTACATTCATTTATATAAAAATTATTGAGAATCACTATTTCAATCCATGGATGACATGGGTGATGATTTCTAAATAATTTGGTTAGAAGAAAAAAGTGTTTGGAGGGGTATGGGAAAAAATGGAATCTTATAATTTAATATGATGTTATAATATAAAAAAAGTTGCCCCTACTAGGATGAGTAATGTTATTCTTCTAGGATGAACTGTATATTTTATTGTCGCTTTCTTAATACTAGTATAATCATTTGAAGCATTCAATATAGGGGTAATATAATTTTTTTTGAAGTTAGATAATTTAGAAGAAGGAAGCCTTTGATAATAACATAGTTGGATGATTTTTTAGTGGTATAAATTTATGAATAATTATCCACCACGTTATATGGATGATATTTGGACTCTCCAGCTATAAAACTATAAATTAAGTTCACTCAATTAGTAGTTTAACATAAATATTCATTTATTTTTACTTTTTAGTATTTCTTTACATCAATATAATGGGTTGGATATTTTTTTTCAATGATGTTTTGAGGAGGATAGTATAAAACATGTAATAAGAAGTGAAAACAAATCATCAAACCATGATAATTATGTCATAAACTATACATTTCTTATCAAATTCCTACTCAGGTAGTAATTATTTTTTACATATTTTTGGGGAACACCTATAATATCAATTTATTCTTACTAGGAAGAAAAGTACTATATATATATATATATTCACTTATCATCATGTAAAATTAGTTTGGGGGATTATTGTTTATTATATGAGATCCTAATTGTGTGTTTATGGTCTGAAAATTAATATAAAATGATAATAATTATATGGAAAATTTCAATTATCATAACTTAGAAATAAATATGACACTTTACACCCATGGAAAGTTTTTTATAACTTATGGTGAACTATATAAGGGAAGGTAATCATTATGAATTATATTTTAAACATATGGATATTTTATTTTTAAACATAATCACGGGTTACAGTTCTACTATGAAAACAAATATTGAATAAAACTCAAAAATAAATCAATATAAGAGCATTTAAATTAGAATAAAAAAAACATGAGATTCCTTATAATTTTATAGGATAATAGGAACTCGTGGTGTGGGTAGTAAAGAGATCCTTTTTTATATTGAATTTATTCTTTGAATAACAATTGTTCTAAAAAATGTCAAAATAGTGGAGCATCTAGTTGTATAAAATGAATTCATTTAAATTAGGATAATTCCATATCAAGATGAAAAGGGGAAATAAATTAAATTAATATCATTTATATTGTATTAATGATGATAGAAATCAATTATTCGTCTATGGAGTCCAACAGTATGGGATAAATGATGGCATTACTAGATTAGACTAGAAATCCACCGATTTATATCAAATTATTTGTAATTGAACCATAAAATTAATTTTAAACTAAGGGAGACCTATATGAACATGGTTTACGTTTATTTATTATGTGTGGATGAGTGATAATGAATCAATTTTTAAAAACATTACTATAGTATTCAATATAAATTTTAAAGTTGTAAATACAAATGCATTTTTTATATTATATAAAAAACTAGATAAATTCCTATAAAGCTTAATTATAATTTAACTTGTATTAATTAAATATATAAAAGTTTTTAATAAATTAATTGTCCCAATAGTTGTTACATATTATTAATTAAATTATAACCAAGTATAAAATTGATATTTTCTTATAATTTTATCATTTTAAAGTAATTTGAACATGGCCTACAGTGAATATGTAAAAAACTCCAAATATAAGGGAACACTCTAGGATGTTGGCTAATAAGTAGACCTGAAAAATGATTTGTAACATTCTAAAATTTCCCACAAAAAAACAAGTGATGGAATTGTAACGAGATATATTTTCCCACCTAATAGAGGAAGTGTAAAATATTTTTCATAATCAAATATGATAAGATTCATATTTTTTATTAACCATTAAAAATTTAACATTAAAGAGATATAAAAGGTTTTTAAATAGTCCTATATAACATACTTTTCCCCATACATGATAATATGAGGGGTACATAACATAATTATGGGAATCCATGATAATGAGTAACATATTTCTAGAAGGCATACTGATACGTGAAAAAAAATTTGATCGAGTTAGAGATTAATTAACTTAATTTCTCAAGGCTAAATTATGTTTATAATATTTGTGTATGAACAATTACATGAAAATAATATGTAAGAAAATTTTCCCCAATGAGATATGATATGTAATAAGTTATATTCTATGCAATTTTTAGGATATGTTGTACAAAATATTATTTTCCATTAGAGGATTTGTGAATAAGAAATATATATTTTTTATAATATTAAGAATCAATTTCACTACACTAAAATATATGCAGTTACCCTATATGTGTAAATTATGGGGGATAAAATTACCAAGTCCCCCTATATGTTGATATCATGTGAAAAAAACTTGGCGTACACCTAAAAATCTCAAAATCAATGTTGATAGAATAAATATAATTACTGATGTATAATAATAACTATAAAATTAATCTGAGTGATGTGTTCTCAATATAAAGTATATCCCTAAAAAATGAGATATCAATTTTTCACCAAATAGAATAAAAGTTTAATAAATAATTGATAATTCCACAAGTTAAAAATCCATTCAAAAATAAAATAGGTGATAATTGGATAATCTATTGAATGAATCCAATCATAGAAGGAACTCACTATATGTTTTTGGAATGGACTTAATCAACACATACATGCGTGGAAATCTGATTAGTATTTAAATATATTGAGATATTATAAAATACCATAAAAAGACTAAGGAGGTCACTAATATGTATTTCTTATTTTTCATGAGTGTAGAGGGTAGCTTTATTGGTTGCTAAATAGTTCTTTACGGCCCAATCATGGTAGTATAGTCTATTATATCCTAACTAAGGTTAAAATCTCACATCCATAAATTTATATTTAAATAAATTTTTATTTTTATTTTATTCTGATTTACATAATAGTTGAGTATAATATATTATTAATATAATATCATTAGTGTGAATATATGTTTATTATTTGATTCAACTCTTTATTTGAGTAGATTATAATCCCACCACTGTATTATTTAATTTTATAAAATGTGGGTGGGAGTTTGGATAGATCCAATATTGAATGATGGCCCTTGGTAATAGTGGGTTGGTGAATATAGTGTTGTAGCAATCACATATTACAATTCATTACTATCATTCTAGACTGCTAGTGATTGCATGGATGAATTGATTTACCTATTGACAATAAGAAGTGGGTGAATTTTTTTTTGATAGGTTGTAATTTAGTGGATATAATAATTATATGAGATATAATAATACCTTTTCAGATGTTTTTCACTCAAAAATATTAACAATAATATTATTGTTTCATACCACATATTTATTTCTTTTAAAATAAAAAAAATATTGTAATAACGTATGATTATGTTTATCACATCAAGCCTCATTGGGAGACAACCTGTGTAAGTTTCTATTATTTTTTATGATGTTTTATTAAAATAATTGATCATCATCCAACAATGGTAATCTGTTATTGTAAAATGGTTTAGTGTATACAATATAGTCTATAATACATATCCATAAATAGGAAATGAATCATGTGTAGGACTATTCATATACCTAACTATTAATAAAGTGGTTTGTTTCTTTGATTTACTAACATCATTATACTATTGTGTATAAAGAGGAAGGAGTTTATATATAATATCAAACCCCATTATATATTGGAAAAAACAATGGTTAGAATATTCTCACACATGATCCAATAAATGTTTCATTTTCTTCTTACAAACATACTTCACTAATATAGTATTGAACTCATTTAATTTTTCAAAGGATTTAGAATTATTTCTCAAAATATATACATATCTATGTCAAATAAATATATTATAATGTGTTATAATGTTAGTGTGTCCACCTATAACTAAAACTGGATATGGTCCCCACACATATGTGTGATCAACTTTATGAATCATTGTTTCCCATTCACCCTTTTTGGAATATATAGACTTGGTCATCTTTATATATAAAAATGTGTGAATTATGCCATGTTTTTAACAAAAAATAAATCTATGTTCCCATATTGATATAATTTTTTCACATTCATCTCATTTACATGTCAAAGAATGTGATGCAACAACTGGGTCCTATTTGGGTAATATAAATTATATTAGATATTAATCTTCAACATTTTGATTTCATATTAATGTTCATTAAGACTATTGCTATGATATTTTATGCCATGAAAAGTGCTATTATTATAAAAGGGATAACATTTATTCCCAAATATAAACAAAAATAAATCTATATATAATCTATACAATGATATAATGTTCTTAGTAACATTAGTCATATCATAAAAGTTCTAAAAACTAGAAAAAATACTAACAATAATGAGAGGTGGTAATCACATATACCCAAGGATTTTGTTCATTATCCATTTGTAACCTAACAATCCAAATCACATCTAGAAATATTATTTAATAGACATAGTTCAAATATCTGGATAATAATGTGAGTATCATATTCTATATATAATCACCAAATAGTAGAAATAGAATGGATACATTTGATAAAAATAAAATCCGAAGCATTTATATGATGCTTCACTAAGGATTTTATCTTCATCAAGTGTCCCTTCATTCTACATGGAATAAAATTCTTTATCTTATTCCCTATCATTCATATTGATCAACATATTATTTTTAATAGATTCATATGTTTTTTTAGATAAGGAGTTCATTTTGGATCCCACTCCCTTTCTCATCCACTTTTATACTATAAGGTCTATAGGTCTTTCACAAACCATGTAGTTATCTATGTGTAAAATTGTAGAAACAGGTCCAATAGTAAAATCAAAATGTTTTTCATATTTATATTTACCAAAAACTGGATATTATATAACGGATTTCAACATGTAAAATATATAAGGAGAAATCATCATGTATATTAAACCATAAAATTTTTAGCCACTCAATATTAGCATCTATCTCAACTAAAATTTTCCCAATAATTCATGTAAAGTGTTCTTGTAGAGACCCGTATCTTGACGTACATTGACTTTACATTACATTTGCGGAATACTTATTACATAACAAAAAACACACACACAAGGATCGTAATAGTTTAGTGTCTTTGGAAACTCGGAATATAATCTTCTAATCGTGGTGAAAGATCTTCAAAATCTCCCATAAAGATCTTCCTTTTTTTTACCTAAAACCTTTCTTTATATCCTGGGGAAAAGAAAACAGAAAAGGGTGAGCTCAAATGCTCAGTAAGGGTAAACAAAAGAAATATCAATCACATCATATACATAAGCACATAACTATTGGAAATCTTAACCTGTAAAAGAGATCATAATTTCATAACATGGGGTAAATCATGGCAGTGAAATGTAATCACAATAATCATAACATAAAACATGAAACTTTGTGGCATTCACACATAATCATAGAGAATCATTTCTTGTTAGTCAAGACTCATTGCCAAGACTATCTTAGTGGACAAAATCCCTTTCTGAATCTAGTAACCCTCGTTTCAGTCCTCTTTCACCGAACCGGTATAACCTACCATTCCAGCCATGTCTATCTCATGAGATATAAAATCTTTACCCAATGCATTGGAGGGAGATATAGGTCCCACCCATCTCATAATGATACCATTCTTATGTGTGCCACAAAATCATAAATCATACATCATTTCATAACCCATGTAATAAAAATGGGATTCTTAAACAACATGACATCATAAAACAATTCATATAAGATAAATGAATTCATAAAAATATTTCCATAACAACATAATCAAATCCATGTAATAATAGGGATTGAAACAGAACCCTTTTATTATCTTAGATGGAAAATAATTTTGATAAAATACGTGAACTTCATTCTTGAGGAAAATATCATTTCTACTTCAAAAACTCTTTTCCTTTCTTAACATGTCATACAATTTTAAACTAAAAGAAGTTGATAAACTTGAATACTTGTAAAGTAAGATTCTTGGAAATAATTTTTTAGAAATCCATTCATGCCGTATAAGTTAAAAAAAACATTCTTCGTACTTTTTTCGGAAAAGTCAAAAAGTACCTCGTACGAAAAAAGACAAAAGATTCCTTTCATAAATATTACTAAAAACTCACCGAAGGGTAAAAATGGATTTAAAAAATTGTAGGTGGATGGAAATAATATTACATATTGATGAAACATGGATGTGGATGATAAAATACACCCCAGTAAATACTTACAAATAAACAATCTCGGATAAAAATGAGATTGTGATATTTCCCTTACCTTAGATCTGATTTGCTTTGTATGTGTCCGAACCTCCTGTATAATGATTTAACTATTGTCATTGACTTATTACAGAATCATATTCATTGTTATGATATCATATATGATTCACTTATGACATTATATTACCCGTTCTTTTGTAAATTCCATGTTAAAGAAGCGTTTTGGGTAAAATCGTTTCATTTATCGTAGGTGTTTTGACTTGTTGTTCTTGACATTATTATTACTTATATCATGATTTACTTACTTCCAGAATATAAAATATGATTTATATATCATATATATTCAGTATATATATATATATAATAGATAGATAAATGAAATGAAAAACACCGTTCATGGAGACGGTAGTCCGTACGTACGCATGAACACTGTTTTCCTTTCCTTATTGTCTTGAATGGAAGTAAGTAGATGACATACATATATATATATATACATAAATACAGTAGCTTTATAATGTAATATATTTCATTATTATTTCTTATATATACTTTATAATCATTCTTAAATGGTTAACATGGAGAATGAATCTCATCGCGTCGTGGAGACGGTAGTCCGTACGTACGCACGAGCGATGATATCATTTCCATAAATATTGAATTGAATTGGAGTGGATTATAAAATATATCAGAATCAATATGATGTTGTAATAACTATGTATAGTTATTTTTTACACCATTATACCCATCCTTGTAAGGTGGTGGTGGAAAATAGATTACACCTCGGCGTGGAGACGGTATTCCGTACGTACGTACGTGCGGTGATTTCTTTTTCCATTGGATGGATAGATGGTGAAATAGGGTTGTTTCATACTAATAATAACATATCTGTATATGAGTGATACTGATGTTATTACTTCATAATTAAACAACCTAAGAAGAAGAAGTGGAAGAAGAAATAAAGATGAAAGAATTGGTAACGGTAATTACCTCTTCTTTGAAGCGCCTCTTTGAGACCTCCTCTTAGGGCACTAAAATTGGTCTTTGAGGAAGACCAGAACATCTAGGATGTTGCTAGGGAAGTGGAGAAGATATTTCGGCAGGGTTTGGCCGAGCTTGAGTGCTCAAATTGGTATGAGGAGAAGGGGGAGGAGGTGTCCTTTTATAAGGGAGGAGAGGGGCACCTTTGGAATTCTTAAAAATATTAATTTATAATAATTCTAACCCCACATAAAAACCTCCAAAAATGACTCATATTCGAATATTAGATAAGATAAGGTTGTAATATCATCAACCAATAGAATTTAGACATGTTAGGAATTTATTTTAAACATTATCAACATGATTTATCCTTATTTAATCAATTTAATTTTATTTGTGGTAATAACATTCTAATTTTTAAATTATAACAAATAATTACTTATTTGTTGTGAATTGTCCATAATTGGATTCTTAATACCATTTTAGATCATATAAATTTAAATTCATAATTTTGAAATATTTTGTGATTTTTAATCAATTTTATAATATGTTTTTTTTATAAAATAACATTAGTGTCAATTTTGACACTATTCATTTATTTGAATTTAAATAAAATAAATACAGAGGATATGTTCGAACTAAAAGTTTTAATAGAATCATAAAATGTCATATGTATCTTAAAAATTATTAGAGCACATTAAATAGTTCATATAATATTTATTTTATTATTTTTGAAACCATTTATTTGGTTTATCTCTTAATAAAATAAATACTACAAAATTTTAGTATAATTATTTAATATACTTATTTGTTGCTTAAAAATTAAAACTAAAATCCTATGATTAAAATAAATCTATTAACTTTCACAATAATACTTTTACTAGAATTTATCATCTTAAAATCACAATATTTAAATTGTTATATTTATTAAATTATGAAGGTGACAACTTTGGCATCATTTAAAATAAAATAAAATAAGTGTCATAATCGCTTTTATAAGGCTCCAAATGGTCAAATATTAGACCATTGGATGCTTATGGTTTACATTTACATGGACAATAAGTTTTGGTTAGGTATTTGTGCATTTTATGGTCACTATTAGTTTAATAAAAACAATATTCTTGATTTTTCACTAGATAAACAATTTCTGCATCACTATTGTGTCATAATTAATGATAATTATTTAATCCCTAAAAATTATAAATAAATTTATATGATGTATATAATTTCATTAGATTTCTGGAGACTATTCATGTTCGAAGTTTCATGAAGATTATCACTAAATTAAAATTAATATACTTATAAGATTTAAGAGAGTGACATGTTGTCACTTTCTTTGGTTTTAATAATAATTAAGTTATTTTCATGGAAAAATGTCCATTAAATGATTCTAATCCGACCCTTTGGTGATATGGGTCTACTTTTAGTCATCCAATAGTATTTTGACATTTTTTAGGGTAATTTTAAAATAATATATTTACCCTTAATTACCTGATTTACCTTTAACTATGGTAAATAAAATTTACCGTAGTTACTATTCATAATTCCCAAAAATAAAAAGTAGCTTATTAACATAATTTGGACCCACTGGTTCCAAATATGGAATCCTCTTTTCCAAATTCAACACACAAGAGATGTAGAAATTAAATTAAAATTAATCCCATTGTCGAATGAAAACGGGTTTTTCTTTAAAACATTGCAAACGATTGAATTGATTTAACCTACAAATTCAAGGTAAAATCAATGATAATGGCATACATTATATTAAATGGTAAAAATATATTCTGTTTATACTTTAAAACCATTCAAAATTATAATTTAACCACATAAGATATTACGATGAAAAAAGTTGTTTTTAATTAAAATATAGCGTGTTTTTACTATTCATTAAAATATGAAAGTTATCGGAAAAATATCAAAACATTATCTAATGTAAATTTTTATATCCTGATTCAAAAGAAGAATATTATTTTGTCAAATTGAACATATAAACATGTCAAAAACTATAGTTAAAGTGGGTGCGCCATCAAAAGGCGGTAAAACAGCATTTTTTGAAAAATACTTATTTTACCCGAAAAATTTATTTTGTTCTTATACCATGTTCTAGAAATGAGTAAGATGAATAATAATGTTCTAAAATTCAAAATTTAGTTAATACTATTCATAACGGCTAGTTCATGAAAATATTATAATAATATAACATTGTTTATTAAAACCCGGTATTGCGTACAACACACGCTATCGAGGAAGGTCACGATTGCGTGTAATACAAGCCAGGTCAGGGTTGCGTGTTGTGAAAGAATCCTTCATTGTTTCGTATAACAGAATCCAACCATATTTTATTTATACATTTAATATATATATATATATACTCAATGTTGTGTAGAATAACTATTATCAAAATTATGTGTAACACGGTCCAAGAATAGTGTTGCGTATACTGCAAGATAATACGGTGTTGCGTATAGCGCAAGGTAATCTTGGTGTAGAATACAACATAAGACATTAATGAAATTAAAATAATATTTTTCATAAAATCTCGGGGTGTTACATTCTACCCCCCTTAAAATGAATTTCACCCTCGAAATTCGTCGGGGTTATAAATGGTTTACTATTTGAAAGTTTCTTTGATAGAAACCCACATCGTAAAAAGGAATACCAAAACTTATCTTTAAAAACAAAAGTATGAAATGTAACGGTTACCCAAATAAAATAATCACTGGGTTTCCACATAGGTGAAAATATGGATATGGAAGAGAAATCTAACCATCATGTTCTGATGGAGAGTGGTAGAGAACATGGCTATGGAAAAGCTAGCAATCACAAAGCCATAAATTTGTGATGATCTAGTGTACCATCTGATTCATCAGATATAAGGCCACTAGGACAATATTTTTGGTTTTCAAGATCATTTCCCTAAAGTTGAAAATTTAAATTAGAATAAATACTTACTTTATTTTGGTAAAATCTCAATGTTGTTCGTGCCTTGAACAATTTCCACTTCATCTCTTAAATAAATGAAGTTGAATTTGTTATTCGTGAAGTGTTAGTAGATCATGTGATAGAATGACGGGTCATTCCATCTGTCTCAAACAAAAGGTTTGCAAAAATTATATACATAAGTCGATCTATAGTGAGATTAAACATATATTGTTCCTAAAATGGACTTATACTTCATATATCATACTTCTTAATATAATAAAACTAGTTTCTACTAAACAGGGACTTCCTGTAGGCCAGTGGTAGGCGATAAAGGCCAGTCGCACTTCGGTGGTGGGTTCGATTCCTACAGCCTTGTCTGACGCGATGGGCTGTCACCCGTCCTGCAGGTTGTCCTTTTTCTAAAACTACATTACTATAACATCCCATCAATAATATCGAATAAAAAAACCTCTATCCTTAAACAATACTCACTTATGTCCAACATAATCCATTTCAATCTTTAGGCTTATCCATAATACTGCAGTCCACTCTCATAACATAGTGAAAACGATTACCAGAGATTTAATACCATCGTTGATCCCCATATATCATAAGATATGTTTTGTTGGTCACATTCCAAACATTCAAATTCCTTAATCATGTATTCTCTTGAATACCTTAGTGAAAACATGAATGCAGTTTAAAGTTAACACTTTCCACATACCAAAATCCTCAAAATTCTATATACTCAAACCATGATATCACTTAGTCCTTATATCAATCATGAGCTCGTGAATACTATTAAACATTTCATTTTCTTGTTTTCCCTTCATTATGTGCATATCATCTTATTTCCAAAAAAATATCTCAATCACTTTGAATACCACATCAATAAATATTGCAATACTCAATGATACAACATTATTTTGGAATCCCATTACATAAACACTTAATCATTCCACCACATCGTTGTCATATTCAACATTGCCAATAGTGATCGCATGTGACTTCCCTTTGTCCTTTGCCTTCAGTGGTTGCTCATGTTGATCATCACTAACCCTTGGATTAGGGCATTTATTAGCATAATGCCCCATTTCCTTTCACTTGAAGCATTGAAGTGTTGGTGGTGCGTTCTCTGCAGTGTTTGCTTTATTCACATCATTAGAAACCCTTTTTCCATTACTTCGACACTCAGCTGCTCGATGACCTTATTTTCCACACTTAAAACATTTTATAGTCCCTTTAAGACAATCTCCACCATGATTCTTTCCACACTTTGTGCATAAGGAAACATTCATCTTCTTTTCACCATTATTCTAAGATTTCTCCTTGAACTCCATCTTTCGTTTCTTGTCAAAACCATGAGATGGATATGTAACACCAACTTCCATTTCTACCTTGATAGCACAACGCACAATTTCTTCATAGTTACTGAAGTCTCTTATAGCTAATGCCCTTCGATGACTTGGTTTTAAGGCACTGAAAAATCGATAAACTTTACTTTCAGGTTTGATGATAATGCCAGATGCATACCTTGCAAGTCTTGTAAAATTCGCTTCGTATATACCAACAGATTCATCATCCTTCTGCTTCAGCTCAAGAAACTCCTTTTCCATCTTTGTTCGAAGAATACGAGGGAAGTACTTACTGAATAACAAGTTCTTGAACTCGTCCCATTCCATGGACTCAATTTCATCCCTTTGCCTCGTATTATTAATAAGATTCCACCATTGATCAGCATCACCTTCCAAACGATACACTGCTAAGATGACATTATCATGTTCATAACATTGAAGAACTGAAAATATATTTTCAGTGGTACTGATCCATTGTTCAGCAACAAGTGGATCAGAAGACCCACTGAAAGAAGGTGGACGTTGCCTCATGAAGGACTCAATAGAATATTGTTCCCTTATCTTCTCATTTGGATGTCCAGAATGATTCATAGCTTGTGTAAGTATAGAAATAAGATTTTGCACTCCATCTCCCATAACATTTGTTTGTTCAGGAGGACAATCATTGCATTGTCCATTGCATTGATCAACACGGTTCCTTCGGGTTCCAGCCATCATCTAAAACCCAAAAAGAATAGTGTGAGAGGCAAAAATCATGCTAGGGAAAACAACATAATAAAGGGGAAGTACCTTCAATATCTAACATCTTAGGTTTAATTCTACGATCGTTAGCATAATTCTAGTACTATAACCTATACGTATACTTAACCTTAGGGACATCCCTAGACATACCTTAGAAATATCTCTAGGGATCTCACTAAAGTTCTCGCATCCTAGTTTCCAAAGGTTGACTAAACATTTCCTCTGATACCAACTGTAGAGACCCGTATCTTGACGTACATTGAATTTACATTACATTTGCGGAATACTTAGTACATAACAAAAAACACACACACAAGGATCGTAATAGTTTAGTGTCTTTGGAAACTCGGAATATAATCTTCTAATCGTGGTGAAAGATCATCAAAATCTCCCATAAAGATCTTCCTTTTTTTTACCTAAAACCTTTCTTTATATCTTGGGGAAAAGAAAACATAAAAGGGTGAGCTCAAATGCTCAGTAAGGGTAAACAGAAGAAATATCAATCACATCATATACATAAGCACATAACTATTGGAAATCTTAACCTGCAAAAGAGATCATAATTTCATAACATGGGGTAAATCATGGCAGAGAAATGTAATCACAAAAATCATAACATAAAACATGAAACTTTGTGGCATTCACACATAATCATAGAGAATCATTTCTTGTTAGTCAAGACTCATTGCCAAGACTATCTTAGTGGACAAAGTCCCTTTCTCAATCGAGTAACCCTCGTTTCAGTCCTGTTTCACCGAACCGGTATAACCTACCATTCCAGCCATGTCTATCTCATGAGATATAAAATCTTTACCCAATGCATTGGAGGGAGATATAGGTCCCACCCATCTCATAATGATACCATTCTTATGTGTGCCACAAAATCATAAATCATACATCATTTCATAACCCATGTAATAAAAATGGGATTCTTAAACAACATGACATCATAAAACAATTCATATAAGATAAAGGAATTCATAAAAATATTTCCATCACAACATAACAAAATCCATGTAATAATAGGGATAGAAATAGAACCCTTTTATTATCTTAGATGGAAAATAATTTTGATAAAATACTTGAACTTCATTCTTGAGGAAAATATCCTTCCTACTTCAAAAACACTTTTCCTTTCTTAATATGTCATACAATTTTAAACTAAAAGAAGTTGATAAACTTGAATACTAGTAAAGGAATATTCTTGGAAATAATTTTTTAGAAATCCATTCATTCCGTATAAGTTAAAAAAACATTATTCGTACTTTTTTCGGAAAAGTCAAAAAGTACCTCCTACGAAAAACGACAAAAGATTCCTTTCATACATATTACTAAAAACTTGCTGAAGGGTAAAAATGGATTTAAACAATTGTAGGTGGATGGGAATAATATTACATATTGATGAAACATGGATGTGGATGATAAAATACACCCCAGTAAATACTTACAAATAAACAATCTCGGATAAAAATGAGATTGTGATATTTCCCTTACCTAAGGTCCGATTTGCTTCGTATGTGTCCGAACCTCCTGTATAATGATTTAAATAATGTAATTGACTTATTACAGAATCATATTCATTGTTATGATATCATATATGGTTCACTTATGACATTATATTACCCGTTCTTTTGTAAATTCCATGTTAAAGAAGCATTTTGGGTAAAATCGTTTCATTTATCGTAGGTGTTTTGACTTGTTGTTCTTGACATTATTATTACTTATATCATGATTTACTTACTTCCAGAATATAAAATATGATTTATATATCATATATATTCAGTATATATATATATATATAATAGATAGATAAATGAAATGAAAAACACCGTTCATGGAGACGGTAGTCCGTACGTACGCATGAACGCTGTTTTCCTTTCCTTATTGTCTTTAATGGAAGTAAGTAGATGACATACATATATATATATACACATAAATACAGTAGCTTTATAATGTCATATATTTTATTATTATTTCTTATATATACTTTATAATCATTCTTAAATGGTTAACATGGAGAATGAATCTCATCGCGTCGTGGAGACGGTAGTCCGTACGTACGCACGAGCGATGATATCATTTCCATAAATATTGAATTGAATTGGAGTGCATTATAAAATATATCAGAATCAATATGATGCTGTAATAACTATTTATAGATATTCATTACACCATTATACCCATCCATGTACGGTGGTGGTGGAAAATAGATTACACCTCGGCGTGGAGATGGTATTCCGTACGTACGCACGCGCGGTGATTTCTTTTTCCGTAGGATGGATAGATGGTGAAATAGGGTTGTTTCAAACTTATAATAACATATCAGTATATGAGTGATACTGATGTTATTACTTCATAATGAAACAACCTAAGAAGAAGAAGTGGAAGAAGAAATAAAGATGAAAGAATTGGTAACAGTAATTACCTCTTCTTTGAAGCGCCTCTTTGAGACCTCCTCTTAGGGCACTAAAATTGGTCTTTGAGGAAGACCAGAACCTCTAGGATTTTTCTAGGGAAGTGGAGAAAAGATTTTGGCAGGGTTTGGCCGAGCTTGAGTGCTCAAATTGGTGTGAGGAGAAGGGGGAGGAGGTGTCCTTTTATAAGGGAGGAGAGGGGCACCTTTGGAATTCATAAAAATATTAATTTATAATAAATCTAACCCCACATAAAAACCTCCAAAAATGACTCGAATTCGAATATTAGATAATATAAGGTTGTAATATCATCAACCAATAGAATTTAGACATGTTAGGAATTTAGTTTAAACATTATCAACATGATTTATCCTTATTTAATCAATTTAATCTTATTTGTGGTAATAACATTCTAATTTTTAAATTATAACAAATAATTACTTATTTGTTGTGAATTGTCCATAATTGGATTCTTAATAACATTTTAGATCATATAAATTTAAATTCATAATTTTTAAATATTTTGTGATTTTTAACCATTTTAATAATATGTTGTTTTTATAAAATAACATTAGTGTCAATTTTGACACTATTCATTTATTTGAATTTAAATAAAATAAATACAGAGGATATGTTCGAACTAAAATATTTAATAGATTCATAAAATGTCATATGTATCTTAAAAATTATTGGATCACATTAAATAGTTCATATAATATTTATTTTATTATTATTGAAACCATTTATTTGGTTTATCTCTTAATAAAATAAATACTACAAAATTTTTGTATAATTATTTAATATACTTATTTGTTGCATAAAAATTACAAATAAAATCCTATGATGAAAATAAATCTATTAAATTTCACAATAATACTTTTACTCGAATTTATCATCTTAAAATCACAATATTTAAATTGTTATATTTATTAAATTATGAAGGTGACAACTTTGGCATCATTTAAAATAAAATAATATAAGTGTCATAATCGCTTTTATAAGGATTCAAATGGTCAAATATTAGACCATTGGATGCTTATGGTTTACATTTACATGTCCAATAAGTTTTGGTTAGGTATTTGTGCATTTTATGGTCACTATTAGTTTAATAAAAACAATATTCTTGATTTTTCACAAGATAAACAATTTCTGCATCACTATTGTGTCATAATTAATGATAATTATTTAATCCCTAAAAATTAAAAATAAATTTATATGATGTATATAATTTCATTATCTTTCTGGATACTATTCATGTTTGAAGTTTCATGAAGTTTATCACTAAATTAAAATTAATATACTTATAAGATTTAAGAGACTGACATGTTGTCACTTTCTTTGGTTTTAATAATAATTAAGTTATTTTCATGGACAAATGTCCATTAAATAATTCTAATCCGACCCTTAGGTGATATGGGTCTACTTTTAGTCATCCAATAGGATTTTTACATTTGTTAGGGTAATTTTAAAATATTATATTTACCCTTAATTACCCGATTTACCTTTAACTATGGTAAATAAAATTTACCGTAGTTACTATTCATAATTCCCAAAAATAAAAAGAAGCCTATTAACATAAATTGGACCCACTGATTTCAAATATGGAATCCTTTTTTACAAATTCAATACACAAAAGATTCAGAAATTAAATTAAAATTAATCCCGTTGTCGAAAGAAAACGGGTTTTTCTTTAAAACATTGCAAAAGATTGAATTGATTTTACCTACGAATTCAAGGTAAAATCAATGCTAATGATATACATTATATTAAATGGTAAAAATATATTCTTTTTATACTTTAAAACCATTCAATATTATAATTTAACCACATAAGATATTACGATGAAAAAAGTTGTTTTTAATTAAAATATAGCGTGTTTTTACTATTCATTAAAATATGAAAGTTATTGGAAAAATATCAAAACTTTATCTAATGTAAATTTTTATATCCTGATTCAAAAGAAGAATATTATTTTGTAAAATTTAACATATAAACATGTCAAATACTATATTTAAAGTGGGTTCTCCATCAAAAGGCGGTAAAACTGCATTTTTTGAAAAATACTTATTTTACCCGAAAAATTTATTTTTTTCTTATACCATGTTCTAGAAATGTGTAAGATGAATAATAATGTTATAAAAGTCAAAATTTAGTTAATACTATTCATAACGGCTAGTTCATGACAATATTATAATAATATAACATTGTTTATTAAAACCTGGTATTGTGTACCACACACGCTATCGAGGAAGGTCACGATTGCGTGTAATGCAAGCCAGGTCAGGGTTGCGTGTTGTGAAAGAATCCTTCGTTGTTTCGTATAACAGAATCCAACCATATTTCATTTATACATTTAATATATATATATATATATATACTCAATGTTGCGTAGAATAACTATTATCAAAATTATGTGTAACACAGTCCAAGAATAGTGTTGCGTATACTGCAAGCAAATACGGTGTTGCGTATAACGCAAGGTAATCATGGTGTAGAATACAACATAAGACATTAATGAAATTAAAATAATATTTTTCATAAAATCTCGGGGTGTTACAGTTCTATAATGATATTATTTCATTGGTGCCTAGACATCTCTTGATAATGATCGTAGAGGTGAGAAAACATAGTTTATGCATATTTGTTTTCCTATATCATATGAAGATCACATGACACAAATTAAAAAAATTAGAATCGGGTATATAGTGTGTCATAAAGTTTATCTATATATTTTGATCTATTACTCACCCACATCTATATAATGATCTTTGAGAATAGGGGACTCTAACATATAAGTCATTAAAAAATGTAAACGTATGATCCATAAGTCCTCATACGAATCAAATATTTTACTATAGATTAGGAGATTATCATTCTCCAGTATTGATAATACTGATAATTCATAGATTTAATTACTTTATCATTATAAAAAAATTATAAAATATAGTCCTAGCACATTATAATGGTTACCAAAATAAGTGAGACACAACAGTTTTATTATATTATTAGTTTCCTAAAATTGTATCAAATCCTAATATCCCTCACTATTGGACATTGAATATCATATAATGTGGATATTATAGTTGAAAGGTAATATATTTCCCTTATCATATCCTAGATGGGTTTCCTACCAAGTTATTCAAATTAATTTATGTTGGTGATATTCCCAACATAAATAAATCCTAACTTGATGGTCTGTTTAGTGGAATCCAAGATGCTAAAATCCTAGATTTGGATTTCCTTAAAACATTCCTCAAAATCAATTCATGTTGCAAAAATGAAATCAACCCATTGAAATAAATTTGTTATGTAATCCTATAATGTTTTGTTTTAACTCCTTGATAGTGGAATGAATAGCGATTCTGGCCGTAAAAGTATTTCAAATTATGTTTCCATCATAACTCGTGTAATGGTTAATTTTTAAAATAAATATTTACTAGAGGGATTATATTTATTATAATAATATAATTTATTTAATCCTCTTACATTCAAGCTCATATTATGTGGGTTTTATATAATTACATGAGTGTGTTTCGATAAAATAATTTAGCTGTAATTTATTTATTTTATCCCATTTTTCTTGAATCTTATTTTATTTAAGGGTTATATTTAAATGCTAAATTATTTACCGTGTTTTGGATAAAAATAAAATGATTTTTTGGAATTATAATAATTTTTTCTATGAAAATTTATAGAGTGTATGATCAAATAATCGTTGATAATATGGGAATAACTTGTTAATCAAAGCCTAATATATGTTTTAAAATTCCCCAGTTCACTAATGTATCACCATGGATGGTTACTTCTCAGATCAAGTTTTGAAAGTTACTCAACACATAGGAGATCTAGACGCTACATTCACTCACTCCCACCAAGTTGATGATAACAAGGGCTGTATAATAGTATTGAATAATCCCTGGAAATTAATGTATTAGAAAATAAAGAAAATAGGGATGTGTCAAATGGTAGAATATTAATTTAACGAAAAATAATTAGTCTAATTAAAAAATGATTCAATATATATTAATTTAAATAAAAATAAACATATACACTGAAACTCAAGATCCCATTAATACATACATATAATAGTTTTTTATTTTATAATTTGGATGTACTAATTACAATTTTTGATTAATATGATAAATCACCTAAATTAATAAACTAATTTTATTATATATAAAACAATTTAGTAATTTATACATATTTTATTATCTAAATAATCCACGAAATTATTATCACCTATATTTTAATATTAACTAAATTACTAAATTTAATATAATAACAATTAATACACATTGTGTTATAAAATTTCATATGGCGTGCTCCCTTGAGGTCAATCTTATATTCTATCTCGAAGTTATCATGGAATGTATTGGTGGAAACATATTTTAATAAATTATTAATTAAAAAAATATAATTTTAATTTAATGATGTCTAATAATTTTTTGTATGATCCTTTTTGTATACCATATAATTAAGAGGTGTGTAGAATAAAATATTTGTTATGTTATTAAATGATTTGTTTTTTTGTGTGAAAAACACATATTCTATGTATTATTAATTAATAAGTGACATTATATGAATTTAAATTTGGTGTACAAATATAAATAATCATTTTATACACAACATGTGCAATGACCGTTCATAGTTTATAGTAACAAAATTGCAAGGGTATCAATTAATTTATACATTTATGGATACAATTAATGGTTTCCAATGTCATTAATGAAAAATGTAAAAACATGACTATCATTTAATACTCTTTAATTGGTATATGATACATGTCATATAAATCCATCCACACATTTTTACAACATTATCTTAATGTTGGCATCAAATTCTTATGGACTCTATGGGTATTTATTCCGTACATTTGTTTGTTACATGTAATGTATTCTAGCTAATCACTATGTCATCACAAGTGTCTCATGTCCCATGATTATTTGTAAATACATGTTTTATAATTAATATATTCTACATAATTTTAACAAATTATTTTTATAAAACTTATGTCGGTAAACCATTTATGATTACACTTCATATACTCCATTTACATGTAATGTATCTGATCACACACAATCTGACTACTAAATTCTATACATAGAGTATCATTAAAACACATACAACACACCATCTTTTCCAATAATGATTTAAATAAATCATCATGGTGTAGTGAATAAGGGTTCATAGAATGAACTCTTCAGTTACATATATTTTATTAGTGTTATCCATCCTAGATATCCGACACCTACATATGAAAAAAATTGTTCTTAATCAGGATTGTGAATGTTCATTATTATATGTAATTTAATGATCAATGTATATATACATACATATTTTTTTTAAAAATAAAAATAAAATAAAAAATAAAATGAATAAAACTATCAAGGAATGATAAATAATTTCAAATTAGTATTGAAATCATTAATTCTATATAAAGATTTATGGTGTACTATAAATGAACGCGTATGTTCCCGGAAATAGGTTTTGTTCTTTGTCATATTTCTATCAAAAATTTAAAAAAAAATTAGGAATCGTACTGGTAATATATTTTAAATACAATTTATAAGACATTTAAAATATAACCTCTATTTATCGAATTATATCCTTATTTTGTAAGAAATATAACGATACAATAGTATAATAATTATGATGATGGATTCACGTATAGAATACCTCTAGTGGTATCCACATGTTTTTTAGGAAACTATGATAAATGTGGATACATAATTTCATTCTAGAATTGATGATTGATCATGCTACATAACTTTCATTGATCTTGTATATAATTTTTTATTTACTTGATAAAAACATTATAGTTTTATCTTTTTATTGAGATTGAGGAGGATGATCAATGATATATATAGTACCCTTCATTTTCTTGAGGTAAAACCAAATAAAAATTTCTATACCAAATTATATTAATTTTTTCATTATTTATTTTATGTTTTAATTATTAATATGAACTAAATAATTATTTTAAATAATCTAACAAATATGGTGGTGAAATCAATGTGTTGTCATGTGTTTAAGGAAAAAATTTGTGGTGAACATTGTCCCTCTCATGTTTTATGTGTCCTGATATAATAATTGGATGCGTTTAGATATGTACTTGTCGGTCTCCCATTTTTTATCGGGCTTACCCATTGATTTTGGGGGACGAATTTCAAATGCATTGGCATTTTTTGGTCTATAGGTGAGCTTGAAGTGATATTCTAGTACTATGAATGAATTTTAAGAATCAAATAAATGGATGGAAATTTACAAATTTAGTAATGTGAAGCACTGTATGATTGGTATTATATGTCCAATACTTTATCATCCAATTTTGCTGACATATTAATGGTCTACCTTACAAGGGGGATCTATACATACTCTCCATTAAGTGGGTGAATCTTACTTGTATGGATATTGTGTGGTGACCCTAACAATGTCACCCCTATGTGGGGGAACTATACATGGCTTAAAATTATATAGGTTACCACAATACAGGTTACCTTTACATTTTAAACCATATATGATGAACCATACATGAACCATCCTACAACAACCCTAAATCACCATATGTGATTCAACTCCTATGTAAAATTTACCAAAAATTAGCTATTTACCATTAATTAAAGACACATGCATGGATTTAGAGGTTGGTTCAGTTTTTCTTATCATTATAATATTAATAATATAAATAATTTAAATAAATATTCAAATAAATACATTAGGAAAAGGTGGAATTAGGTTACCTGGTATTTATATAATGTGAAATAGGATTTCACTACCCATTACATTCTAGGAAATGAACTATCCATTGTGTTTCCATTATTTAGGTGGGAACTCATGAAAATCATATTAAACCCATGATCTATTCAATCTAATGATGATATAATGATAAATAGAATTCCACATAACCATTAACATATAGTTTTTTTACATTTTCATGGTCATACATTGGATATATACATTTTTTCCTATTTATGAGGTTTTTAATCATTAATGTCAATCATTTAAGTTAGGATTAACATATAATAGTCGATGACTAAACTTCCATGATAATTATGTAGGAGGTCTATAGTCTATGTCTTAAACAGAGTTGATGAGGCTCAATCTGCAAAAACCACATGCCCTCCCAAAATAGGCCAGGGGCTAACAACAAATACTGATTAGGGATATCACACACATGGGAGGCATTATCCAAACACACATGTAAACTTGCAGATTTCTCAAATCCCTTGTAATGTTGAAGCAGAAAATATCTGAAACCAATTTATGTAAACAAAGATAATCCCCTGATATTATATTTATTGTAATGTACAGAAAAATATATAGGTGGTAAATAAAATCCCAACCTAAAAATGCAGAGAGTCAACCCTCCATAGTAGTTGGTGACATCAATCAAATAAAATATCCCATAATGCACCTCGATCACTCTAGATCAAGCTATAATACACTAACTCTATATCCTCCCATGAAAATAATAAATGGGTTATCATCTGTACAAGACATAAAACTTCTTGGTCATTCCAATGTAGGGGTGAGTATAAAAATACCCAATAAGACACACTAGAAATACTAAGCACAAAGCATCAAGAATTATAATCTCATCACTATGATATAGTAATCAATGTAAAAACCCAAATATACTTATGAGGGTCACCATGACATATGGATTCTCAACAAAACTACCATCCATAGGATTTTGGTTGAAGCTTATAGGAAATGATCATTCAGGGATAACCCACTCCACATGCCATGCTATCATCAGAGACAATCAACCATGTTTTCATGATCATTGGGACCCACCCATGAAATATCGCTGGTATTTGGATTCCTTGATAATCATATAAGTTATGACACCTAATACAATTGGCGGACACCACGAACCCAATATGGATAAACCCTCTATGTATAGATTCTTATGGAACTAATAATGTGAACAATAATAGAATTAAATTCTGTATAGTAGATCAACATCCTTCCCTTGATAGAAATTCCAATTCAATCATCCCCACCATGGTTAGAATGTAAAACTATAGAGTATTTCACATCAGTCCCATGGAGAGACACCACAAAAATCTATTTGAGACTCATCCTCTAGAGAGAAGTAAAATATTAGGATGTTGATGTAGTGTCACATTATACACTTGATAGGATGGTCAAATGTAATATAAAAAATCAATACAAGTTGATCACTAAAGAATTCATGTGATCAAACCACCATCAAAGGTGGTAAAAAATGTGTAATTGGGGTATGAAGAATTTTTACCCAACTAACAGTCTTCCCAGGTGGTGAGGCCTCATAATGAATGTAAAACTGAAAATAATTTTTGTGCATGTATATGTAAATATTGTGTATAGGTCTTATAGAAAAATATTGATGGAATATTTCTATGGTAGTGTACACATTTTTGTTACAATATATCAACTCGTGTACACTTAGTTGGGCCGATGTTCACCTTTCTATGTCCTTACCTCCCTTCCTACCTATTCCCATGTATCCTATGAGATACACGTTGAGCCACAAGGAAGAGTAATGTGGAACCTAGCACATGTCATATGACGTGAGATCATTTTCTTCTCCACATAAACCCCAACATCCTATATAAGATCCCACAAGACTTGTATTATGACAACCCTGATTTTATTAAAAACGTAAACATGATTTATTACATAAACTATTCACTTGATACAACATGGAAGATTGAGATTTCTAGTGTATTTGGGGCTTAGAATCATTACATATCAACTTAAAACATGAAATAAAACATCTTTATTGAAAACTTCTTTTACATGACCACTACATTCCCTCGTACTTAGCATTGAATAGGATAACCTGAGGACATGCATAAGAAAAGGGGTGAGTTATAAAGCCTAGTAAGGGAATAAACATGGAATATACGAGGAGTACAATACATGTTAGACAATAGGCATATCAGTAGAGCAAAAGAGAAACATCGACATTAAGGCATGATAAAGCATGATAATCATAACATGGAAATGTGGCAACAAAACTTAACATGGAATTAGCATAAGCCAAGGCCCATTGCACATGAAGCATGAGTAAATAATAATTGCACATGAAGCACGAGTAAACCCTCATTTCACTTGAATTATCACGAGTCAACTCTCATTGCACATGACGTATCATGATACTATACTTTACCTAATGCATTGGAGTGCTATAAGGGTGCACCCTTCTTAATCATTTCATTTCATGCATAAGTGTTCCACATGTATTCATAAAAAATAATCATTTATTCCATTAAAAAGGATTGTGGAATGAAAATTTATAATCAATAATTAAATGTGCATTAAGTTGAATACCATTGATGAAAAAATGGGCATCGTATTCACTACACAATGGCATTGGCTAAGAAAATCGGTGTAAATTTGGCAGTGTAATGGTGTGATATAAGAATTCATAAAAAAATGGTTGATGAGAGAGAAATGGGTGAATAATTATATATACATGAAATGGATAGTAAGTGGTTCATATTGATACATGTCCCAACAATTGTAATAGAATTTTGATTCATGATACAAAATTATTCCATGAATGTAAATGAGGAGAGAGAAGCTCCTTTAGGAATTTCGGCATATTAACGGGTGTACATAGGAGGAATTCAATGAGAGAGAAATGGGTATCCCATCATTCAAAAAATAATAGGTAAGTATGGGGGAGGTTCAAAACCATACCCCAACATTTATAATTGAAATTAAAAGGGCATAACACTATTAAGAAAATTAGAAACAAAAGTGAAAGGAAGAAAACCCCATAATTGGATGTGTAATTCAAAAGGCTTGAGAGAGGCTTCAGAGAGGCTTCCTGGGAGCTTGGGGAACCTTGGGAGGATTCTCGAAAGATTAAGTCAGAGGTTAGTTGAACTCTAAAGGCTTTGAGTGAGGAGGAAGTGGGATCTTGGGTATGTTTATATAGGAAAGGTGAGTGAATTCTGTATTATTTAGGTTTGGGACCACAAATCAGCTCATGGTTTTTGCCCATGGTTTTTGGAAAAGGGGAGAGTAAACAAAATTTTATAAGGCCAAGGTCCGAAATTCTTAAAATAATGGGGTTACTTGTGTGGAGGTGAGTCACACTCACATGGAAAATAACTAAAGAAGACAAGATGTTTAATAAGTCTTGAGGGGTTCATTAGTACTTTGTAAAATAAGTAAAACAAACCCAAAATCACATTATTTTAATGTAAAAACAAATATGAGCCTAACATAAAGCTTATAGTATTTTATTACATCACTATTGGGTCATTATGATGTCATAAACCACATTATATATTTAAACGGTATTTAATTTTTACCCAACAATTTGACTGTCTCAGATAATTATAAAAAAATCACCGTTGGATAATCTCGACATCCTGATTCCGGAAATAAAATTTATTTTATCTAAATAATTTTCTAAATATGTTAATTTTCACTTATAAAATAAAAATTGACATTTATTGAAAATTCACGGGTTTTGACAATAATGGCTTTCAAACCTTTATAAAAATTACAAATGCATTTATAAAATAATAAGATAATTTATATTTAATAAAAAATAATTTAATAATAATAATAATATTTTAGTAAAATATTATTTAATTCAAAAATCCCTTTATTTAATAAAATTTAATTCTTAATTAAATAATAACTAAAAACACTATTTGTACTTTAAAAACTATTTTCAATGTGTCAATAATGATAATAAAGTATATTCATTAATATATATAAAAATAATGTACATGAACATAGTACTAGATATTTGTTACATAACCCCTTAAAACAGCTTCATAAGACCGAAGGGTAAGGTGTGCGATGGTGACAGACTCTTGGGGTGGCTCAGATAACATCGCTCGAGTGGTAATCTCTATCAAGTTCCACTTTTCCTGTAGACGGTCCTGTTCGAGCTTGACACGGTGAAGATCAGCTTGTACTTGGTCAAGATCGAAACCCAAGGACGCCACCTCTTTTTCGAGCTCCAACAAATGGGCTTCGTATGGAGAAATTCTACTGGATGAGGCCATCACTTCTTTTGTCTAAGTAATTTGGATTTGTTAAAGCCCTATATTTATACTAATCATATGATCACTGTTTAACGACTATATTAGCAACTGTAAAAATTCATAAAATAAAACCAAAGAAGATGATATTTTATATAAACATTTTACATATAGAGACATTTAATTAGATCAAGAGGGATTTCCATTAATGAAAAATTCGGTCGTTACAATATTCCACATTAAGAAATTCCTCCCTCGAAATTTCCTTTTCCCATACTAGAACAGATGTGGGTAACTCAGCTTCATTATTTCCTATGATTCTCAAGTCACTTCTTCAAACTTGTGGTTTCCCCACAACACCTTGACGAGGGTCATTGTCTTAATTCATATAACTTTTTATCTACAATCTAAGATCTTCACTGGTTTCTCCTCCTAAGAAAGAGCATCCTGCAACTGTACCACCTTAGATGAGAGTACATGTGAAGGGTCTGGTATGTACTTCTTTAAGAGGGATACATGAAATACATCATGTACATTGGCCATGGAAGGTGGAAGTGCTAGTCTATAGGCCACAGCCCCGACACGATCAAGAATCTTGAAGGGGCCGATGTACCTTGGACTTAACTTCCAATTCTTTCCAAACCTCATGACCTTCTTCCACAGAGATATGCGTAGAAAAACCAAGTCTCCAACTTTAAACTCAAGTTCTCGTCGACGGTTATCTGCATAACTCTTCTATCGACTCTGGGCTGCCTTGATATGTTGTTGAATGGTTTTCACCTTATCCACCATTTCTTCTACCATTTTTGGTCCAAGCAGCTTACGTTCACCGACCTCATCCCAACATGTCGGTGTTCTGCACCTTTTCCCATACAGGGCTTTATATGGTGCCAATTGGATGCTCGAGTGGAAACTATTATTATAAGAGAACTCAACTAGAGGAAGATGTTAACACAATCCTCCATTAAAATCCATTGAGAACGCTCTCAACATGTTCTCAAGTGTTTAGATAGTCCGCTCAGATTTTCCATCAGTTTGAGGATGATAGGACATACTGATGTTCATTTCAGTATTCAGAGCATGTTGAAGACTCTTCCAAAACATAAAGGTGAATCTTGGATCTCAGTTAGACACAATAGATAGTGGTACTCCATGCAGCCTTACTACGTCCCTGATATATATCAGTGCCATTTGATGAAATGAGAAATCCTCACGAATAGCAATGAAGTGTGCAGTCTTTTTAAGACGATCCACCATGACCCAGAATGCATTCTTTTCTTTGGATTTCCTCAGAAGTCCATTGAAAAAGTCTGTGGTGATGTTCTCCCATTTCCATTATGGTATTGGAAATGGTTGCATCATCCCCTTAGACTTCGGCCTCTCTACCTTCACTTGCTGGCACACCAGGCACCTTGATGTATATACAATGATCTCCTTCTTCATATTATCCAACCAAAAGTTTTCTCGGAGATCTCAATACATCATTGTGTTCACTGGGTGAATAGAGAAATTTGAACTATGTGCATCATCCAAAAGTTCCTTATTCAGCTTCGGACAAGATAGAACACATATTCTTTTCCCAGATCACACAATTCCTTCTTCATTAACCTTAAACTCCGAGGATTTCCCTTTTTCGATAGCTTCCACTTTTTCGTGAATTCCCACATCATCCTTTTGAGAATCCTTTATCATTTCCAAAAGAGGCAGTTTAGAAATCATTTGTGAAAGGATTGATGATATTACCTTCTTTATGATTCCCATGTCCATATTCATCAAGTCTATGAAGATTGGATCCTTCTCAATTCTCATCATTGATAGAATCACTGGGTCCTTTCTACTTATGGCATCTACCACCTTGATCTCTTTACCCGGGTGGTAATGTATTGAACAGTAATAATCCTTGATGAGCTTCATACATATTCTCTGGAGCATATTAAGCTCTTTCTATGTGAATATATATTTAATAATCTTGTGGTCGGTATATATCTCACATTTCTCCCCGTAGAGATAATGCCTCCAAATTTTCAAGGAATATATCACTGCCGCCAACTCCAGATCATGCATTGGATAGTTTTGCTCATGAATTTTCAACTTCCATGAGGCATACGATATTATTTTATCATTCTGCATCAGCACACAACCTATGCCCTTCTTCAAAGAATCACTGAATACTACAAAAGGTTCCCCACTTCTAGGTAAAGTGAGCAAGGGCACAGTTATAAGCCTCCTTTTCAACAGCTTGATGCTTTCTTCACATTCATTACTCCAAGAAAACTTTACTCCCTTTCGAGTTAGCTTGGTAAGAGGGTTGGAAAATCATGATTACTTTATCACAAATCGTCGATAATATCCCGCTAACCCCAAGAATCTTCAGATATCCGTTACCAATCTTGGCCCCGGCCATCCCTCAATTGCATCTGTTTTGGAGGGACCCACAGATATCCCATTACTTGTGATGATATGTCCCAAGAATGATAACTCCTTCAACAAGAACATACACTTCCTATACTTTTCATAGAGCTTATTTTTATGCAATGTCTATAGTGGAGTTCTTAAATTCTACTAGTGATCCTCCTTGGTTTTGGGGTATATTAGAATATCATCTACAAAGACTACCAAAAATTTGTCGAGATAATCTCAAAAGACTATATTCATCATGTACATGATGTTTTTTTGAGCATTAGTGAGTCCGAAAGGCATTATTATGAATTCATAGTGCCCGTATCTTGTGTGAAAAGAAGTCTTGGGGACATCTTATTTTTTCACCCTTACATGATAATATCCCGACCGCAAATCTACCTTGGAGAAGTATTGTGCTCCATGAAGCTGATCGAACAAGTCATCGATCCATGGTAGATGATAATTTTTATTTATCATGATTTTTTTAAGTTCATGATAATCGATGCAAAGCCGCATTGACCCATACTTCTTCTTGACGAAGAGGATTGGGGCACCCCATGGTAAAGCACTTGGGCGTATAAACCCTTTATCCAGATTCTTCTGTAGTTGTTTCTTCTACACTTCAAACTACATGAAGGTCATTCTATATGGAGTCTTGGATATTGGTAGAGCCATAGCATAAGTTCAATTGAGAGTTCAACAACTCTTCTAGGAGGAAGACCATGAAGCTCCTCGGGAAACACTTTAGCGAATTCCCTCACAATAGGCATTTTTTTCAAGTATGGTTTCTTCCTTGGACTCAATCATCTGAGCCAGATATGCATTCTCATAGGGCAATAATATCCATGCTTGAGATGATGGAACTAAAGGAGATTCATCTTCCTCCTTACACTTATAAATAATTGGGGGTTGTTTCTCCATATGGAGTGTTATTTTCCTCTCCCGACAATTTATGTTGGCTCTATATAATGAAATCCAATCCCTGCAAAGAATTGCATAAAATTCCACCAGAGGGAGTATGATGAGGTTCACCGAGAAATTCAATCCATATATTATAACAGGGGAGGACTTCTATTCATGGGAAGAAATGATTGCCCCATTTTCCATACTCACTGACATCTTCACTTCCATGAATTATGGTGGTGCTGAGATTGTTCTAATAAATATTCAAAATATAAAATAATGCATAGAACCCGAATCAAGAAGTATGCTTTCTATTCTTGAATGAATAACTAGTGTACCTATCACAACTTTGTTTTCGGGGTTCACATTGGAAGAAGTGATGGAAAACACTCTTCCTTGCTCCCTTGGAGGTTGATGGTTGCCTCCAAAAACCCTTGGATTATGGCACTGATTTGAAAAATGCGCTAGTTCTTTTCAGTTGTATAAATGAACAATGCATTGAGGTTAGAACAGAGCATTCCTCTCCTCAGTTGCAGCAGCGGGTCTTTCCTGCCGACAGTTAATATGTAGGTGCCCTTCTCTTCCACACCTAAAGAATTTCTCCATCCCCTTAAGGAAATTCCCAGGGTGCTTCTTTCCGCACTTTTGGAAAGTGGGTGCTGGATTTTCTTAGCACCGTTGGATTTATCCATCGGGCTGCCAGCATTGAAGTCCGCCTTACGCTTCTTGTCCCCATGATACCCCTGTGATTCCCCGATATCTATTTAGACCTTGAGGGCACATCAGACAATTTCTTCATAGCTGTTGAAGTCATGGATCGCTAATGCTTTCCGCAGGCTAGGCTTCATCCCACCAAAGAAGCGGTCAACCTTGCTTTCGGGGGTAAGGAAAAAGCCGGAAGCATATTGTGCAAGACTTGTGAAGTTTTCCGCGTACGCTCCAACAGATTCTTTTTCTTTTTTCTTGAGGGAAAGGAATTCCCTTTCCATCTTAAGATGGAGGGTACGCGGAAAATATTTATCGAAAAACATCTTCCGGAAATCCTTCCATTCTAACGCCTCAATCTCCTCCGAAGGCTTCATATTTTTTATCAACGTCCACCATTGATCAGCTTCACTCTCTTTACGATAATCAACCAGGAGAACCTTCTCTTGTTCAGAACATTGAGGGATAGAGAAGATATTTTCAATGGAGTTGATCCATTGTTCAGTGATTTTGGGATCGGATGATCCACTAAAAGTAGGAGGCCTTTGTCTCATGAAGCTCTTGATAGCGACTTGTTCCTTCTTAGGGGGGTTGGACATTCTTCTTGACCCATGTTTCTATTCAAAGTCTGAGTTTGCCTAGAGAGAAGCATGACAAAGTTCACGATTCCCGCTCCCATTGGATTGGGCATCTCATTAGTACAGTCATCACACTGATCTTCATAATGGTTGTTAGCCAGAGTCCTCCTATTATCGGCCATTGGCTGGAATGAATGAAAATTTAGGGGTAAAACATAAAGGGTAATCCAAATACAAAAGTTTCATGACTTATAAATTAAATTTTATTTCCTTAACTTATGAATCTATAGGCTTCAATCTAGGATTTTCGTGATCTACTTTCAAACATATATTCTTTTGGGGTTTTTTTATTCCCTTAATAAGGGTTCATACTAAGCTTGTGAATTTACCAAAGCATATCCCCTAGGAGTGTTGTAACAAAGAGTATAGCAATGCCCATTTTCGTGCACCATTTCTCGTTCGAGTCTAGCTCAAAGCGGTGTTTTTGGTTTCAACCCCTAGGATACATCTGTGCCAGAGCCGCCTCTACCTGCTCATATCCAGACAGGGATGTATTTTCTTGATAACCCACATACTCAATACCCACCAAAACATAGGGATGTTTTTATTGTAATTAGTCTTGTATCTAAGGCTTTACTAGAGTTTTATAATCCTAATCCCAAAAATAACTAAACCTATCCTCTGATACCAACTATGACAACCTTGTTTTTATTATAAACTTAAAAACGATTTATTACATAAAATATTCACTTGATACAACATGGAAGATCGAGAGGTCTAGTGTCTTTGGGGATTAGGATCATTAAATAACAACATAAAACATGAAATATAAAATCTTTATTGAAAACATCCTTTACATGACCACTACATTCCCTCGTACTTATCATTGCATGGAATAACCTGAGGACATGCATAAGAAAAGGGGTGAGCTATAAAGCCCAGTAAGGGAATAAACATGGAATACATGAGGAGTAAAATACATGTTAGACAATAGGTATATCAATAGAGGACAAGAGAAACATGGACATAAAGGCATGATAAATCATGATAATCATAACATGGAAATGTGGCAACAACACTTAACATGGAATTAGCATGAGCCAAGGCCCATTGCACATGAAGCATTAGTAAATTATCATTGCACATGAAGCATGATTAAACCCTCATTTCACTTGAATTATCACGATTCAACACTCATTTCACATGACGTATCATGATACTATACTTTACCCAATTCATTGGATAACTATAAGGGCGCACCCTTCTTAAACATTTCATTTCATGCATAAGTCTACCACATGGATCATAAAACATGTATTCATAAAAGATAATAATTTATTCCAAGACAAAGGAATGTGGAATTAATATTTATAATCAATAAGTAAATGTGCATGAAGGTGAATACCCTTGATGGAGAAATGGACATGTTATTCACTACACAATGGCATTGGCTTAGAAAATCGTGTAATTTTGGCAGCGTAACGGCATGATATAAGAATTCATAAAAAATAGTTGATGAAAGATAAATGGGTGACTCATAATATATACATTAAATGCACAGTAATAGGGTCATATAGATACATGTCCCAACAATTTTAATGAAATTTAGATTCATGATACAAAAGTATTTCTTGAATGTAAATGAGGAGAGAGAAGTTCCTTTCGGGATTTCATCATAGTAACGGGTGTACATGGGAGGCATTTAATGAGAGAGAAAGGGGTATACCATCATTAAAACAATAAGAGGGAAGTATGGGGGAGGTTGGAAACCATACCCCAGCATTTATAATTGAAATTAAAATGGCATAACAATATTAAGAAAATAGGACAAAAAAGTGAAAGAAAGAAAACCCCTTATATGGAAGTGTGCTTCCAATGGCTTGAGAGAGGCTTGAGAGAGGCTTATTGGGAGCTTGGGGCACCTTGGGAGGATTATAAAGAGAGTAGGGAAGAGTTTGGACGAACTCCAAATGCTTTTACTGAGGAGGAAGTAGGAGCTTGGGTGGATTTATATAGGAAAGGTGAGTGAATTATTTATTATTTAGGTTTGGGACCCCTAACATTAAACCAGTCCAAACCACAAATAAGATCATTTTTTTTGCCCATGGTTTTTGGAAAAGGGGAGAGGAAAACAATATTTTATAATTCCAAAGTCTGAACTTATTAAAATAATGGGGTTTCTTATGTGGAGTTAAGTCACACTCCAATGGAAAATAACTTAAAAATACAAGATGTTTAATAAGTCTTGAGGGGTCCATTAATGCTTTGTAAAATAAGTCAAGAGAACCCAAAATCACAATATTTTAATGGAAAAACATATATTGGCCGAACATAAAGCTTATAGTATTTTATTACATCACTATTGGGTCATTATGATGTCATAAAGCACAATATATATTTAAACAGTATTTAATTTTAACCCAAAAATTGGACTGTCTCAGAAAATTATGAAAAATTCACTATTGGATAATTTTGACGTCCTGATTCCAGAAATAACATTCATTTTTTCTATATTATTTTTTAAATATGTTAATTTTAACTTTTAAAATAAAAACCGACATTTATAAAAAACTCATGCGTTTTGAGAAAATTGGCTTTCAAACCTTAATAAAAATTACAATTTCATTCATAAAATTATAAGATCATATATATTAAATAGAAATTAATTTAATGATAATAAAAATATTTTATTAGAATATTATTTAATTAAAAAATCCATTAATTTAATAAAATAGAATTCTTAATTAAATAATAACTAAAAACACAATTTGTACTTTAAATACTATTTACAATGTTTCAATAATGAGAAGAAAGTATATTAATTATTATATAAAAAACAATGTACATGAACATAGTACTGGTGATTTTTTACATAACCCCTTAAAATAGCTACATATGTCCTAAGGGTAAGGTGTACGATGGTGATAGACTCTTGGGGTGTCTTAGATAACATCGCTCGAGTGGTAATCTCTATCAACTTCCACTTTCCCGTAGACGGTCTCGTTTGAGCTTGACATGGAAAATCTCAGCTTGGGCTTAGTCAAGAGCATAACCCAAGGACACCACCTCTTTTCCGAGCTCCGACAAATGGGCTTCGTAGGGAGTAATTCTACTGGATGAGGCCATCGCTTCTTTTTTCTGAGTAAATTGGATTTGATAAAGCCCTATATTTATACTAATGATGTGATCAATGTTCAACGGCTATATTAGCAACGGTCAAAATTATTACCATAAAACCATAGAAGTTGACATTTTATATAAACATTTTACATAAAGAGTCATTTAATTAGATCAAGAGGGATTTCCATTAATGAAACTTTTGGTCGTTACATGTATCCCTAGATTACACGACGTGTAAATGTTTTATTTTCTATAAACCCATGACCAGTTCACGTGTCTTTTGTATCAACCACCACTACCATCAATATCATAGAAGAACATTGTATTTGGGTTTATCTAGCCTCATCATCATCTCGTAAAAAAATCATACCAAAAAAGGATAAAGAACCCACCAACTTCATCCTTGCCATTATCCACCATTAATTTTTTAGGAATGAACTACAACCACTATTTGACATTACCTCTACGGTAATCATTCCAATTAAAATGTATAGAACCACCAAAGTTGTGAAATGTTGTCTAAATTCTAGAGTTCTTGTGAAAGTTGATTTAATTACTTTTCAAATTCATAATATAGTCTTGTCTAACATAGATGATGATATATCTCTCAAAGTGGAGTATGAGAGACCGCCTAATTTTTGACAGGATTGTCAAGTTATTGGAAATGCTAATGAGAGGTGTTATAAAAATGTTTCGTGAAATTTTTTCTCATTAAAATGGAATCCTAAAATTTCTAATAGAAATAAGGTGAAGAGATAATCATGTGAGTCTAAAGTGGAAAAGGATGCAAAATCGTTGCATCAAATAGGGAAGTGGGCTACATGGGGGTGAATGTGACATGATTCCAGGAGTGATTATTGAAAAGTTGAAGGAAATAATGTAACCTGTTCTTGAGGAGAAAGGTGAATGGATTTCGAAGACCCATATAGAAATTATCAAATTAAAGGAAACACAGGTCATCAAAGGAAGGTGGGATGAGGTAGAGGATGATTCCCCAAAAAGACCAACTTATAGTTAGGTATTGTTCAAAGGGAAAATTATTTTTGTAAATGGTGAAGGATTTTAACCTATTCTTTCTAGGAAATTGAGACTGGGAAAGGATTACTCATACTTAAAGACAGCGATGGTTACCAGGTCTCATGGCCATTTGGATTATGATTCTGACTGTGATGGAGACTATGACGCTTCCTATCAATGTGACATTGAATTTTGTGTTCTTATCTTTGGTTCTCCTTAGGTATGAGTGCATGTGTGCTTCTATGACCCCATCATCTTTCATATTTTTTTCCTTTTCGTAACAATATGGTCTATGCCCTAACCTTTTAGTCTATATCTCAATCAGAGTTTTTTATTTCAACAATCCTCTGAATGAACTTCCTAGTCACTATGTTTTGTGGTTATCCTTATGTATTGTGGCATACCTATGAATATGGATGTCTTGGATTCTTGACTTGTATTTAGATATATTCATATGGATATATGATGTCCCTCATACACTCCACGGGTTAGTCAATATGTCTATATGGGATACATTTTTATTTATGTTAAATATAACATATTATAATTTACATGGTATTTATAGATTTAAAATAGATTTAATATTATTATGCTTGAAAAATATTAATTTACAAAGAAATGTTTGATTGACTGAAGTAGGTACACTCCGTGTCAGGTGCCACCTTAAAACACGAGGATGAATGGTGAAGAATTTTTCATGATTTATTATTTTATGACATCTATAAGTAAAAAATATTACTAAATATTAATATGTTTTTAGATACCTTTGGGGTGCAGTACTATGTTTTACTAAAAACCATATAGACATAAAATTGGTACCCCATTATACTTCATAGATGCAGGACAAGACAAGTGTAAGATCAATATGACTAGTTTTTTATCTGGAATGGTTAGAGTATAGGATGAACGATGGTTCTAGACTCTGTCTAGTGACCAGATGTGGGTAATTCTCTTGTTTTTTATATTTTGGTTATTTTTGAGGCCATGATGTATCTAATCCACCTTTGGGGAATCCATTTTCAATTTATAACATGGAATATATTTATATATATTCACATTGATATCACATAGTTTACGTTTTTTTATCAAAAATATTTTGATTGATTTTCTATTTGGTAGTATGGTTTATGGTAATATTTTTATTTTTCATATTATACACTCTACTGTTAGGATATATCCTCCCCTGAGTACCTCAATATTACCTTTCTATTATTCAGAATCTTATAGACTATGTCGATTCAAACTTTATTTTATGTAACACCATCAGAACAAGCATTTATTAGTGGACTTGAAATTGGGACCTCTTAAGGTATTATTTAAGCATATTATAATATGTATTGCTATTTTTACTGTTAAATAGGATAATGTAATGTTTCATTACAACATATAGAACTTTTGTATTGAATATTTGATCCATGATTGGGGGAAATTCCATGTTTATAGGAATGGGATTTTAACTATTAGGTTTTTTATAATTTTATTATTTCCCATAGTGTGAAACATTTTATTTTTTTGTTTATGATTAATGGGATTCTTTATCTTAAACCATAATAGTATGGAGGTACATATTCATGAATTATATCATTCTTATTGGATTCAAATTTTTTTTGGATCATTTGTTTTTATTGTTTGTATATATACTTATAATACATGGTTATGTTATTTAAATTAGTGAAACCATTCCAATTAGAATTTTATCAATATAACATGTTAGTGGAATCTGATCTAACTGATTGCATTGATTCAATATTATAGTTAATATTAATTGAATCACCTTTTGATAGATTGTATTTATTAAATAAAAGCACATGAATAACTTGTGAATTCTCTTCTTCAATAGACTTTATATATACTCTAATTTAATTTAATTGTTATATGATGACCTTAATAATTTAATGAAATTGAATAACGTGGAATGTTGATGACATTGATATCATTTTCATATATTGATTTTTCTTGGTATTTAATGATGTGCGTAGAGGATTTTCCATGTTATGGTATAGTTTATCATATGTGGTGTGACGAAAAATAGAACATTATAACTATCAATACATAAACAAAACAACGATAATGAATGTTATTATGGTGAAAAGGTTAGGTAGTTTTGTTTTCCATTTTAGTTATTTCGCCTCTAGAAAAAAAATTCAATCACTAGGGGGGAAAAGTGATAATACACCATTAGCAGCTATATTGAAGCATCTGAGAGCATCAGAGTGGGTGATGGAAGTTCAAATCCAATATAGATTTCTACGAGTAATATGGTCAATGGAGAAAGAGTCTTCTCGACCTATGACTATGATGTATAAACTAACTAGAGTGTTTCAAATATATTAACCTTTATTAATCATTGGGTTGGAGATTCCATGGGGGTTAGATCACTAGATAGATATTATACAGATAGCCTTTTACCACATTCTGAATCCCCATGAAAGGATGGTGGAAATATCTATCTATATTAATTGAGTATAAGTGATGTTATATGGGACATATTTGTCTTGGAAAACAATTAGAAGGGTTTTTCATAGAAGTATTTTCAAACTAGATTCATTAATCATATCATTATATATTCCCTAAAAGAATACATGGAATAAAATTTAATCACTTTATGCAGATAACTCTGTCATTTTTGGATTATGTTGATCACTTAAAAATATCAAAGCATTCTTCTCCTTAATTTAATAGAGATTGGATTGTTAGTAAAAAAATATTTTGATGTTAGGAGGAGGTATAAGGATTGATTTCATGTGAATATATTATATCTTCCATCAATTTCTAGGGTTATGAACTATAACCTAATTACTAAGATGAACTGAAGTGTGGTTAGATGGTGTAAGAAATGATATTATTCTTGGAGGCATAGTAGTGGGTAATTAGGGAACATAAAATATTCTTTTTTATCTCTCATAAGATATAGGGAGGGAAAAGTAGACTTGATGATAGATTATATCATTCTAAAATAGAATTTAGTTCTATATAGTTTTATTAATGTGTCATATCATATAATATTCATAACTAGTATATTTTACTATCAGTTGAGTGTAGAGAGTATGGAAGGATAAGACATCATTCAAAGTTCTTCCCGACTGACTGGAATTTTCCTACTGATATTGTATCATGATAGGGTTCTACTGCAAGATCATAAATGGCACAGTAGGATGATAGTGAGAGCTCCACAGATCCATATAAGTTAATGTAGAAGATTTTTTCCAAAATATAATGGAAGGAAGTTCCCAAAAATAATTCCTTATAAGAGGATAAAGATAGTATCTCCAAGATAAGAAATAAGTTGGTAACATTTCATTCATCCTACCATAAATAAATAATATGTTATATCATTTACTATTATAATTATAAACATATATGACTCTACAATAGAACATTAGTTTATTGATATATAATCTCATATTTTTTACTTCTAAATTTTCTGATTGATTGGGATTAGCTACATAGTAATTTCATGGGGATCGAGACAGATTTATGGATATAATCTGAGGGAATTTTACAATGTTTTAAAAGAACACATGTGATTAGGAGTAATAAATTTTTCAAGAATATATTTATATTAAATATTACTAGATTTATCTAAATCCTTGGGATATAATGTCTAGTAATATATTGAAACCATGTCAACACCCAAAATCGATCGATGTTGTTAATATATCATGAAGGTGGTTGTTAAGACCATGCGAGGAAATGGGACTTATCCATATAACATGAATGAATTGTTCTTCGCTAACTAATAATTATTATATCTCAGTTTACAGGCCATGAATAATACTATAAAAAAATAGTATGCACTTTTCACTCATATGGTTGATCATATTTAGGATGTTTTCACTATGGAAATCACATGGTTTCTAGTCAATGTAATGTTATTGTTTATTGTCAAACATATACTGGTTGAGGAAACTATTTGTCTAGATCCTTATAGTGTAGTCCCTAGAGTGTTACAGGAGTTGAATTTATAGTTAGAGGAATTAGAGGAAATGTGATTTATACCATAATGAACATATCCTTTGAATTATCTATTTATATTTTCCAAAAAACGGATTATTCAATGAGAATATGTGTGGATTTTCAAAATAATAACCAATAGATGATTAATAACTAATATAAACTCCCTAATAATGATGATATATTTGATCAATTTATCGTATGTCAAGTGTTCTCTATGAATTATTTGAGATCATTAAATCATCAGTTCAGTGTGAGGCCATTATACATACATTACAAGGAATTAATGTTAAGGTATGTTCTCTATGACTACATGATGATTTATTCATATTTTAAAAAAACACCATTGGTATTTATAGAGTTAGTTAATATGTTTTTACACTAGTATCTAGGACATTTTGTGGTCCTTTTCATTGGTGAGATACATTTTTTATATATGGTGAAGGAGTAGAAAACATGGTACCTATATATTACATTGATATTAATTAGGAAGCTCCATCTTTTTTGAAATCTATTGATGTTATATATTTTTATTGACTACGTAAATATTTTGAGGCTTACTATATATTATCATTGAGTGTTTTTAGACATTATTGATGCTAGAGAAATTTTTTCTTTGATGTTACCATATAATGTTTTTTATATCTACATCTATTTTCTGGTAAGTTATTACGGGATATTTATCTTCTACATATCACAATTGATTCAAACATTGAAAATGATGAATAAAATGGGTGTTATATTTAATTATATGTAATATTGGGAGAATGAATTTTTCAATTTCAATAAATCTAACTATAGTACTGATTTTGACCTTTGACAAAACGGGAAAGAAATATTTCTTTTACTGTGATGCATCAAGAGTTGGGTTCAGATCTATATTGGTGTGGGATGATCATGTACCAGTATATGGGGTTTCATTACCAGGACCTAACCATTTCTTGATCCAAAAATACCCCATATCCCTCCTCCATAGGATAGGGGCTAGTGACCAGTGTCGAAGGCACAACTAGAATGGGGAGGTCGTTTCCTAAAATCCTATATGTATGCATTGATCCATCCGAATACTGATGTTTAGAGGAAAAAGGAATTTAAAAAATTCAACAACTAGAATTTAAAACATGTATTCAAACCTTGTAGTGGTGCATGCTCTTGCTTGGCATCCAAAAATCCCAGGGTCAAATCCGGGCAGGGGGAATTTCCGGGGTTACAATAGCAGTACTGCAGCAGCGGTGGAACTATAGCAACGGTAGCACTATAGTGGCGGAGGGACATTAGGAGGGACTATAGTTGTGGCTGCACTATAGTAGGGACTATAGCAGCGCGGGTACGATAGCAGTACTGTTCACCGAGGGGTCCTTTGGGCCAAAAAATGGGCTTTCAAGCCTTGTATTCAGGCCACTTGGCCTTGGGCCTTTGGGCTATGTAATGGGTCTCCCTCTACCCGGTCTATAGAGGTCTTTTCATTAATTAATAAATTGAGTGTTCGCCCCCAACCTTTTAAAAAAAATGTATTCAAAACCTCTAGGGTGTACAAGAGTACAAAAGTGAAAATTTACAAGTAAATGGGTAAAATAATTGGTCAACTAGAAATATATATCATCCTGAGAAAAAAGAAATGTAAAACGATGAGAGATTCAATCTCATCATATTGAAGAAATAAAATCCACATACATTCTAGTGCACCAAATATTCCTAAGCTCCTCCATAGTCACTATCGACATGTCTGTCATCTGTATGAGACATGGAATATACGGAAAAATCTAATGTATATGTGCATATATATATATACCCTATAAGACGCCCCAAAAACTGAAAGGGGAACCTGTAAGAGCCACAATATTAATATTAATATTTTGGAGAGTAAATATAAATTAGCTCAACCCAATGTAATTGAAAGAAAAACAATCCAAGAATAAGGGGATCAACAATTTCTATAGGTGGACTGCACGTTGATAATTCTCCACCCATTGAAAGAGTGTAACCTCATTCAACCACAATAATCCAATGAAGGGAAGCACATGGAATACCCAACACATCTTTGAAACCCATTTCAAGAGAGTAACCCAATGAAAATTCATGGATATTTGTGTGTTTGTATGTGTGTGTGTGTGGTTGTATGTGTGTGCATACTCGAACTAAAGAAACACAAATGATATAGAGGGTATCACCATCTCACATTTAATCCCAATAAAAGAGTCAACAATACTTCCAAAATACCTTCAATGATTCCCAACATCTCACGTGTGTTCCCAAAAGTAATTTTCTTAAGTCCAAAACCTCACCATATTTATGCACTGTCAAGGGGAAATAGTCTCCATGTAGAGTAAATGTGCCCTAGTGAATCATGGGGTTCCACCCTATATGTATCCGTAAATGACCCATACCCAAATACACCAGTGAGGTTCCAATCTAGTGTCATGATGAACCACACCCTATTTGATAGGGGTTCCATTCATGTTTAACAAGGACTCGTTCCCAATATGATAGGGGTTCCAGTCATGAGGGTGAGGATACTAACCCAAGAAGATAGGGTTTTGACTCTATATAGTAGAGAACCTATGACATGGTTCGATAGGGGGTTCTACTTTGGTCATCAGAGAACCATGTTATATCTGATAGGGGGTTCCACTCAATAGATAAAGGACCTACACCTAAATTGATGGGGGGGGGGGTTCTACTCAATAAAGTGCCTTTAGTGATGATCCTTATTTAGTTCCATCATAATGTATTGCTTAAATAAGAATCACATCAAGTATATATTACATCTTTCCTAAAATCCACAATGGGGGTCACCATTATATTCTATATAGAAATAACATAGGATATCCTTCTCACACAATAAAATATGATTCAAAATAAAGGATATTTGAGAGATTGAAAATTAATCGAAAGGAACCAAGGGGTAGATGGCACATGAGGGGAATCACATGATATGCTGTCTCCCTCCATAATATCATTATATCCATAGAGATAACACTAGTGCAGAAAACGTTATTTACAACACCATTTTTTACATCGGTAATTTTATAACCGATGTAAAAAATGTGGTGAGTAGATTTTTAACATCGGTTATTTTAATAAACAACGTTACAAATCACGCACATTCGTTTTTCTACATCGGCTATAAATTAACCGACGTAAAAAACCAAAGAATGGGGTTTTTTATGTAGGTTATTTGATAACCGATGTAAAAAATGAGATATCTACGAGTTTTTTACGTTGGTTATAAAATAAACGACGTAAAAATGATGCTTTTGAGGCCTTTTTGACGTCGTTTATTTTATAACCGACGTAAAAAACTTTGATTTATGATGTCCTTTTTACTTCGGGTTTTCTATAACTGACGTAAAAAAGCAACACACAGATATTTTTACGTCGGTTATAAAATAACTGACGTAAAAAAAGCCATATCTGATACATTTATAACATCGGTTATTATAATAACCGACTTTATTAATGTAAAAAACTGTTTATAATGTAGGTTATTAAATAACCTATTTTATAAAACATTTAAAAAATAAACAAACCCCGTGGATTGTCATTTATGATTTTTCGATCGACAGTCTGGAAGCTTGTCTCTCTCGCGTGGTAAACCCTAATCGGTTCATCGATCTCGCTGCGTTAAACTCGTTTTTCCTTAATTGTTTATCATCTTTACTCTCCTCAGATCTATCATCCCAACTTGAATCACTCATGTAATCCTTCCACGAATTTATTTCATTCGTTTTTTTCGGATAGTCTGTATTAATGTTTTGCGATTTTTATGCGTAAACTAGATAAGATTCTTCGATTTCGATCCCTCTTACCTCTTTTGGCCATCATCATCTTATTTATCATCCCCAGATCAATTATATCGACTCGCAATATTCACGTAATCCTCAAATACTTCTATTTAGTTTGTTTTTGTTTCGCGAATGCCCGACATTGATGGTAATTTTTGTTGTCATTGACAAATAATGATCTCATTCACCTATATTACTGCATAGAATGGTTATTGATTAAATGTACGAATTCGGAAATGATATTTCATGTGTTTTTGCTGCTTAGGTTTATCCTCTTTTATATGAGAATCTATTAGACATATAATGTAATGGCTGTTGACCTCTCTGGCCCTTCGATGCATCGCTATGTCTCATGATTCAAAATAAAAATGGGTTCTACTGAGGGTTTACCCTAGTATTTTTTGAGGCCCTGGCCAAGGCATTGACAACATGTTTATGATTTCTAGAATTATCCATTACCTCATTATGATATTAGTTATCGAGAAAACTTTTGATCATTTGACTAGTTGAATATCAATGGTTATTTTTAATTATCATACAATCATTTAAGTAGCCATATTTAATAATATTTAATTCCATCTATTTCATGTTGAGGTATATATTAAATGCATGTGTTTTTAGTTGTTCACCATGCCTAGTTTTTATATGTAAACCATTGTTTGGGGGGTTGTCTGGGGGGCTGTCCAGAGGGTTGGTGGTGTCCAAGGGGGTGTCCAAGGTTGTGGATGGGTGTGGGGGCTATCTAAGGGGGTGGAGGCATCTCCAGAGGGTTTTGGTGGTTGTTCAGGGGGTGGGGGGGTTTCCAGAGGGTTGGGGGGTATCCAGGGGGTGTACAGGATGGGTGAGGGTGCTATCTAGAGGGGTGGGGTGCTGTCTAGGGGGTGGGGGGCTGTCCAAAGGGTTGGGGGGGTGGGGGTGGTGTCCAGGAGGGGTGGGGGTGCTGTCTAGAGTGGTTGGGGACTATCCAGGGGGTGGGGTGGGGATTTCTAGAGGGTTGGGGGTGTCCAGGGGAGTGTCCAAGGGGGTGAGTGGGTGTGGGGGGTGTCCAAGGGGGTGGATTCCTCTCCAGTGGATCTTGGGGGTAGGCTGGGGGGTGGGGGTACTGTCCAGAAGGTTGGGGGTGTCCAGGAGGGGTGTACAAGGGGGTGGGTGTCATGAACCGAATCGATTACCACCAAAAATGGCACCAAACCCAGCCCGTGACAAGGCCCGAAGGGCGTTCCCAATCCCCACGGGCTGGCACAAGTGCCCAGGTATCATAAAATTAAAATTGGGAACAATTTTCCCGAGTTTATAAACATAAAACAACAAAAGAATCCAATGAAACAAATCTGGAATTTTCAAACCATACAATCTTTTACAAAAATTCAGAACTGAATTACATAGCTTAAAACAACTAAAAAGGTCAATACCAAAGGTACAAAACCAAATTAGGACAGCCCAAGAACCCTCATGGCATGCGGCACCGCCCTCAAGACACCTCCACAAGACTTCACCACCAAGGACCTGCGAGAAACCCGAACCACTGGAACAAAAAAACTGTACCCAACCTGTGACAGCAAAAATAACCAAGTCTACTAACACCGAAGGGTGTAAGTAGGGTGTGATCCATTTCCTAGTAGGATACCACCACTAAGAGATTCCATTTGATAAACATTTAAAGACGAAAAGCATGCATGTTTTTTAAAAACACGAAAAGCTTGTTACAATTTCTAAAAGATGCAACTTTGAATAAAAACAGTTTTCAAGTGGGCTATCATTAAGAATCAACACTTTTAAAAATAATGTCAACACTAGTGAATTTTCCAGCCAACTATACCATATGCCGACGGTAAGTACAAAGTAAATAATGAGCACAAGAAATAGGAAATAACCCCTAGGCACTAGCTAGTTGTGGGTCCCAGGTACCTCGTATCTCGGTGAGAGTAACCATCACAAATATCCATTCTCGTGCACGAGCCACTAGTAGAGAACACACCCATAACCTAGTGGTCCCCAATCATCATCATCAAAGTTTAGTTAGAGTTGTAAGCGTCAATCTTGCTATGTGAAACTGAGGCCAAGCCCCACGGATTCACTAGCATACTAGTACACGTCCACCCACCTAGATACCCAGGTTTTCCCCTTGTGCTCAAACAAGTTCAACAAGTCAAGTAATATACATTGAACATAAAAATATCATTTCCACATCGAAAATTCACCAAACAGCCCATATGTATACCACACAAGTAACAAAAATCCATTTTTCATTCAAAATGATTTTGAAATCCGAATCACCACAAAATAGCCCACAACACATTACACATTTCTTCAAAACTTCCACAAAACCATTAAACAATTTTATAAAACAATTATAAGATATTTAAAATCATATAATAGCCCACACACATGGAATATAACACTTCTTTCATAATCAAAAATTCAATTTTTCACATCACACTCACACAAAACACTCCACATCACTTTCACATCACTTTCACTCCTCAATATATCCTTCAAACAATTTAATAAAATATTTCCAAGATGATACATATCACATAACAGCCTTTTCAAAAATGAAATGGACCTTTAAAAAATATAATCCTACCAAAATAGTTTGCTGATATAGTTTCACCTATTACACAACCCAATAAACCATTCAAAACATTCATAAAACAATTATAAAGAGTATACCCAAACTTTGCACATAAAATCCATTTCAAAAACCTCTTTTTAAGCCAAAATCACACCAAGACCCTACCAAAACAGAATTGGCAGCCCAATAAACATGTAATAATCCACTTTCAAATGTTATATAATCACCTTGAATAATATCACAAAAGATACCCATGAGAACACACAAACCCATAAAACACTTTCAAGGAGTATAACAAGGTTATACAAATAAAACCATTCCAATACACCCCATTTTTAGGCCCACATGGAACTATATCATTACCCAACCATAATTGGAAGCCCCTTTCAACAACTAATCAATCACTTCCAAAATTTACAAAACTACCACAAGAGATAACACATGAAATACATTTGAAAAATACACACTTCAAGAAAAAATGTAAATTTAAAAACAAATTCTTTACTATTTCTACCAAAAATGGTTTTCTCATAATGAACAGTACATAAAGAACATGTAAATTATTTAATCAAGCAAAATAACTCATCATTAAATGGTTACCCACGGAATCACCTACCAAATGTGTCGAAACCCTCAAATATTGGAGCGAAACATCAACCGCACGACCACCGCACCTCAAGGAAGTTAAAAGAAACCTAAAACCTCAATATTTCACCCAAAATACAGTAATGTAGAACCTAGACAGGAAACCTGACTTCTGGAATTTTTATAATTCAAGAATTTGGGAAGAAACCCAATGCAATTTGAAAGAGGAAAGAAATAGACTCACCTACTTGATGTATCTTGAATTAATCACTCCAAAAACAATAGTTTCTGAAACAGGAAATATCCAAAATTCAGGGATTGTTCGAACAAGATTTAGGAGGTAATTTAGGAACTGGAATGGAGGGAATAGAGTAAGAATTGAGAGAGTTAAGAAGGGATGAATTTACCTCTTCCATTCTGGCCGATTTGATACACCCTATGAAGATCAGCCCTAATTCGCAATTTCAAAGAGCTCCAAGGAGGGGGAAAAGGAAATGGGAGCACGCCTGGGTTTCTTAGGGTCGAGAGGGAGGTGAAATCACCGAAAAAACACAAATAGTGAAAGAGATATAAGAATTAAAAATTATTTTTAATGAAGGAAATGGGCCTTCGAGAAGGCCCAATATCTTAAATAAAAACCCATATCCACCATGATTATGGATTTTTAAAGGCTCCAAATTTATATTTTGGTGTTAATAGGTTAGCGGAGACCATTTAGGAATTGGAATGAGGGAAAAAATATTAAAAAATGAAAAATTTATAAATTAAACAAAATTTATTTTTAAATCTGGAATTGGGCTCACAGTTTGGCCCAATTCATGAAAAGTCATCTATTTCTCCATAAAACCTTTGGAAACCATACAAAATAAAGAATGAAAGGAAAATAAATGAAATTTAACCTCAAAATAAGTCATTTATGTGATAGTGGGTGTGTGTGGGGGGGCTGTCCAAGGGGGTGGGGGCCTGTCCAGAGGGTTTTGGGGGTTGTTAGGGGGGTGGGGGATGTCTAGAGGGTTGGGGGTGTCCAGGGGGGGTGTCCAAGGGGGTAGAGGGTGGGGGTGGTGTCCAGGAGGGGTGGGGGTGTCGTCTAGAGGGGTGGGGGGGCTGTCCAAGGGGTGGGGGGTTGTCCAGAGGGTTGGGGGTGTCCAGGGGGGTGTCCAAGGGGGTGGGTGGGTGTGGGTGGCTGTCCATGGGGGTGGGGGCCTATCCAGAGGGTTTTGGGGGTTGTCCGAGGGGGTGGGGGGCTGTCCAGAGGGTTGGGGGTGTCCAGGGGGATTGACTACTGCATTGTGGTTTCTGAGATTATTACATGATGATTGTACCGTGATGATTGGATTTACATTGTGATTTTCTTTGTCTGAATTTTTTATTTTAAATTAGATTTGATTCTCAAGTTTACCCCATTTTCTCCAATTTTCTATCAACCATGTAGGCTCCATGGTTTTCTTTTATTCAATGGAATTTAAAACTGTTATATCTAAATATATTTTGTTTTAAAAATAATATTCAAGAATATTTTTTTAAATATTCATAGATTTGTTTAATATTTCAAAATTGTTTTACATTCAAATTATAATTTTTTTCATATAAACACATATTTGTCTTATCTTAAAAAATATATATATTTTTGATACTTGTTATAGGTAATAATGAGTCGAAGTTGGATTACAGCACACCGAATGAGCAATAAATATGAGGAAGGTGTTGATGCCTTTTTTGGAATTTTATAAATGAAATGTTCAAAGTAGTGACATTTTTTTCTGTCCATGCCTGAAATATTTGAATATGAAGATGTTGAAAAGTAGAGAGATAAAATATCATATGATATGTCATGGTTTTAATCTGAGTTACAGCCCTTGGATTTGGCATGGTGAAACTGGACAGAATGTCACTGATGATGATGATTCACAAGATGGTAACTCTGATGGAATTGAACAAATGATTCGCGATATTGTAGCAGAACAAATTGAGATACAACCGAAAATTGCGCGTCTATATGGTGATGATGAAAAACCATTATATCATGGTTGTACAGATTTTATTGTTTTTTCGACGGTGTTAGGATTGATTAACCTGAAGGAGAAACATGGATGGAGTGACAAAAGATTTAAAGAGCTGCTACAATTGATGAAAGACATTCTTCCAAAAGATAACGATCTTCCAGATTCACATTACAAGGCCAAGAAAATATTATGCCCGATGGGATTGGGATACAAGAAAATACATGCCTATCCGAATGACTGCATTATATATAGGAAGGAATATGAATTTCTATTAGAGTTTCCTAAATGTGGGACATCACGGTATAAGGTGAAATAAAAATCACAGGCTAATGTAGAAATTACAAAGCTCCCTTCAAAGGTATTTTGGTATCTTCCTATAATTCATCATTTCAAACATTTATTTACTAATTCAAATGATGCAAAAAGGTTAAGATGGCATGATGATCAGTGGTTATGTGATGGAAAAATACTTCATCTAGCTTATTTTCCAAAATGGAAGAAAATTGATGCGTAGTATTCTGCATTTGGAAATGAAATTAGAAATCTCAGACTAGGGTTGTGCACTTATGGAATGAATCCATACCGAACCCTCAGTAGCACAGATAGTTCATGGCCTGTTTTATTCGTAATTTAGAACCTCTCTCTTGATGTTTTTATGAAGCGCAAATATGTCATGTTGAGTATAATGATCTCTGGTCCAAAGCAACCCGGCAAGGATATTGATGTTTACATGTCACCGTTGATTGATGATTTGAAACTATTATGGGATGATGGTATTAGGGTGTATGATTCTTATAAAATGGAATATTTTCAACTGCATGCAGTGCTTCTGTTCACAATAAGTGACTTCCCAGTGTATGGAAATTTTTCTGGATACAGTGTTAAAGGGCATAAAGCATGTCCAATTTGCCAACAACAGACTTCATATTGTCAATTGCATCAAGGGAGGAAAACATTCTACATCAGTCATCGAAAGTTTTTACCTATGGATCACCGTTATAGAAGACTAAAAAAGGCATTCAATAGATCACAAGAATTTGATACTGCTCAAAAACTTTTATCCTCGGATCTGTATTTTGAGAGGGTGAAAACCCTTGATGTGACATTGGGAAAGACACAGAAATCTAGTAATGATAGACATATTTGGAAGAAAAGGTCAATATTTTTTTAGCTACCATGTTGGAGGTATCATGATGTTAAACATAATATTGATGTCATGCACGTGGAAAATAATATATGTGATTGTTTGATTGGAACATTTTTAGATATTAAAGGAATGACAAAAGATGAGTTGAATGCAAGATTAGACTTACTATCAATGAGAATACATTTGGAGTTAGCTCTCACTCCTAAAGGAATATGAACATTTCTTCCCCCAGCTTGTCATACATTATCAAATAGGGAGAAAATTGGATTTTTTCAGTGTCTTCATGATGTCAATGTGCCTTTAGGTTATTATTCAAATGTAAAATATTTTGTCTCATTGAAGGACTTGAAGTTCATACATATGAAATCACATGATTGTCACGTCATGATGCAACACATTCTACCAGTTTCATTGCGTGGAATATTTCCCATTCGTGTTAGAAAGACTATAATGAAGTTGTGTTATTTTTTCAATTCAATTTGTAACAAGGGGATTGATGTGAATGCTTTGAACATTTTTGAAAAATATGCAATTTTTATACTTTGTCAATTGTAAATGTATTTTCTCCCAACTTTTTTTGATATAATGGTGCATTTAATGATTCATCTGGTTCAAGAAATAATGTTTTTTGGACCTGTATATCTTCGTTGGATGTATCCTTTTGAAAGGTATATGAAAATATTAAACGAGTATGTTAAAAATCCATATCAACCTGAAGCCTCCATTATTGAAAGTATATTTCTTAGGAGGTAGCAGAGTTTTGTACGAGCTAATTGGATGCAGCGCAACACATAGGTTTGCATCCATCTTGCCATGAACGAGTTAATAATGAGGGAAATGGGATTCGTGGCTTGAAAGTAAAATCATTGTCAGCTGAACAGATGAAGATGTTAAAATCATACATCTTGAATAACATAGCTGATGCTAAACCGTATATCACATTGCATATTAATGAGTTGAAACAATGTCATCCAAAGAAGAAAGAAATGTGTATTTTGAATGATCACAACGATTTTTTTTTATCATGGATTAAAAAGACTTTTCTTGGTAGATCATATGTATCAAAGACATTAAAATGGATAGTGGGTGGCCCATGTTTAAATGTGATAACATGGTCCGGTTATGAAATTAATGGATATACATTTCATACGAATACTCAGGACAACAGAAGTGCAGTTTAGAATAGTGGTGTATTGGTGTTTACAGAAGCAATGAATTTTTCGAGTGCTAAGGACAAAAACCCAATTTCTGCATCAAGTGCATATTATGAAGTGATTGAAGACATATGGGAGGTTGATTACATTAAAATTAAAGTTCCTGTTTTTAACTGTAAATGGATTATTGGTAACAAAAGTGTCAGACACAATGAATTTGGAATGACAATTGTTAATCTGAATAGATTGGAAGACACAACTGATTCATTTATAATGGAAACACATGCAAAACAAATTTTCTATGTAGTAGATCAATCAGATATACAGTGGGCTGTTGTTTTACAAGGGAAAAAACAATATGTTGGTGAGGATGAACTTGATGAAGATGCTGATTTATGTGAGATCCCTACTTCCATTGAAATATTAACAAAACATAATGATGAGCATGTTTAAGACATGGTTTGTTCCATAAAGAATGATCACGATGAAGGAATTTGGGAAAACAATCCATTTTTACAATCCTAAAATTATAGGTAACATATGTTTATTTCTTGTTTACATTTATGTTTTGATAAATTTTAGATATTGTATGTTTTTAATTTATTAAAACATGTTTTAAAACAGAAAAAGTAGAAGTTTTTGTTTTTTTTAAGTTTGTTTAGTTTACTTTATCATGTTTACCATTACATGAATTATATATCTATTATTTTTGTTCAGTGACAATAACTTTACCATGTTTACCAGGTTTCCCATGGTTACCATGTTTACCATCTTGACCAACTTGATCATCATTATTATTGTTTAACATGATTACCATATTACCAATGTTTACTAATACGTAACTTAGTACAGTTTTCTATTTTCTGATTTTAGTAGTATTAAAATATTTGAATTTGTATATTTTTGAACTAACATTTTTTTTGATTTGAAGGATAATGACTTATCATTCAGTTGATCAACCACATGATTCTGGAGATGAGCATATTGGTCATACCTATGGGGAGGAACATTCACATGCTCCTATTAAAACAAAGAGTTCAAAGTTTGGTAAACGTGGGTGCACACGTTTAATAAAATTATCACTTGCCTATATGCAGGATTAGAGGATAGTCATTGAGTTTGATGATAATGATATTCCTAGAGGTCCAAATAAAAAATATTTTAATAGTTTTGTAGCAACTCAGGCTAAGAGGAAAGTAAGCATTCTATATGATGACTAGAGAAGTGTGGATAAAACGATAATATCTCATTTGTGGGAGACGATTTTGGTATGATATTTTGCTATTGTTTGACTATTCATTAAATTTTTCTAGTATATATAATATGTTTAACCTCTTATTTATTAGATGACATATTATATTCCTAACACTGGAGGAGTCAAGAAGAAAAGCATATCATTGGCTTCCAGGAGATGGAGGGATTTCAAATCAACCCTCTTATCTGATTTCATTTATGGTCATAGAAGTCATGACAATCCATGTCATATATATCCTTTTATAGATGAAGACACATGGAGACAATTTTTTGAGAGTAGAAGAAAAGAGTCATTTTTGGTAAGGGAAATGTAAACTTTTATAAGATTTCTTATATAAATGATCGTATTAATGTTTTGTTAATGATTTCTTATTCTTAATTTACAACAAACAAGGAAATCTCATCCGGATATCCAAACTAAAAATGTATACCCTCATAGTTTATCTCGAGGAGGGTGTGCATTTTTGGATGAAAAAATGATGGAGGAAAAATTTCAACAACTAAGAGATGAGTCTTCAAGCTCTGGAGAGGTGGCACCTCCATCCCCTCCATCTAGACATGAAAAATGGAAGAGACCTCAGAATTGAAAAAACGGGATATATATTTCGGAAGAATCGAGAATTGTAGCAGAGAGGATTGTATGATATCCATTTTATTTATTTAAGTTAACTATTTTCGTCATATAATTTCTATCATTACAGAAATGTGCAATTAATTAATACAGGACTCTCTTGAGGAGCAATGTGCATAGGGGAAATTTATAGCTACTGGGAGGGAAGATATTTTATCTATAGCATTGGGAAGGCCCGAACATCCTGGTCGTGTAAGAGGATATCCGGAAGTTGTATTAGTAAGAAAAGTGTTACCACGTTCTTCAAATTCTAATGTTGAGGGGGTTTATAAAAAAAATAGAATCCTTGGAGGATGAAGTTCATAATATTAATGCGACGATGGAGGATAAGATTAGAGCGTCGGGGCAGTCTATGTTTGCAGACATGAAAAGACAATTTCAGACTGCAGCTCCCACTCCTCCACCTTCCCCTACAGACCCCATTATTTATCCTCCACCTCTGCCAGTAGCTCCCACTCACCCACCTCAGCCTGTAGACCACATTTTTTATCCTACTCCTCCGCCGAAGCTTCCTACATACTTCGAGTTGTATGTTGATGATTCTCAACATCATATAGTAGCATATGGGTTGGTATATTGTATAGGAGACACAGTTCATCATAAAAAATTAGAGGTAGAGAATCATAGGGTCACTGTACATGATATTATAGATAGATCAGCTTGGGTACCATTACCTACAGAGGAGGTGGCGACTGTTGGACATAGTGTCAGCCATTTTTTAATTTGGTCCATCCAGACTTCTTCGACTCATTACCATAAGGGTATGAATGTTATATCTTTTATTTTTTTTATTAAAGTTATATTATCATTTAAAAACTAATATATTTTTCAATTTATTTTTACAGGAATACTTCAACAGTAAAGAAATATTGTATAGACAACAACAAAGACAAATGGCTATGACATCAGATACATATTTTAGTAGTCTTTACAGATTGTCAAGATATTCAAATTTGTTGGCGGGTCATTATGAGTTTCCAATGGAATCTCATGTTTGTGGACATGAAATAAGTGTGGGGATTATGAAAACTGATATCATGGAGCTTGTTACTGGAGATAAGTTGGGCATCAACGTGTTGCAATTTTTTCCATGTATGTCTTAACACCTTTTTCCTACGTTATATTTATTAAAAATGTATACTTATGTCTATTTTTTATTAGGTATCTTTATAAAATTTGTGAGAGGAATGATCTAACAGATGTATATGGATTCATGGACCTGCAATTGATTTCCCATGAAGCATGCACATTGGATGAGGAACAAAGAATGATTTATATTATTGAAAGACTTGAAAAGAATATAGTCACACAATGTTGAATGATGCCTTTTTGTGAGAGGTATGAAACACATCTCTCTAAAAGAGTTAATTATCTTTTAACATAAAAAACCACTAATGTTGAATTTCCTTTTATCAGTGATCATTAGATGTTAAGGGTTTTTTCCAAGGGAGAAAGCACTTTATTTGATATGATATGTCCATGATGATGTTTGGGAAAGTGTTAAGAATATATTGGAAAAGTAAGTTTCAATTTCTCTATAGTTTTATATATTATAATGAATTTTAAATTTACCTCATTCGTATTATTTTCTAATAGGGCATGGGCCTACATTTGAAAAAACACAATGAAAAGGAGTGCAATGATCAAATATGTAAATGAGAAGGTAAATATCCATTTATAATTTTTTACTTTTTGATTTATTACATAAAAATATTATATTGAATTTACACTCATTGAAACAGAATTGTCATGAACAACAAGTCGACATCGAATGCAGATATTATATGATAAGATTTATGTATGAAATAATAACAATTGGGACATTTGTGAATTTTGACATGGTAAGATTTCCTCATAAACATTTCCATAATATTTTAATTTGATTTATTCCTTATACACGTTAACTACTATCCTTTTCATTTATAGATTTTTGATGACCCTCAACCCTATACTGCTGAAGACATCAAACACTTACAAGTGGAGTGGTCAAATTATTATAAAGGTTTGATTGAATTTTAGTTGTTTGTAATGTAAAATGTAATTTTGAATATTTTCGTTGTAATTGTGTATTTGGTATTCGTTTAGGTTGGATTTGTTTTTGAATTTGACAGTGTATGTTTTTAATTTTATATATGTGAATGTTTAATTTTGATCTACTTCTTGTTTTGGTCTACTTATGATGGTTTTTGTGGTATGGATTCTAGTCTGGGGGAGGGGTTCCAAGGGTGTGGGGGGTGTTCAGTGGGGTTGGGGGTGTCCAGGGGTCTGGGAGGCCTGTCCGGTGGGGGGCAATCCAGGGGGTGGGAGGGTAATCCAGGGTTGTGGGAGGGCTGTACAAGGGTGTGGAAGTGCTGTCTAGGGGGTGGGTGGGTATACATGAGGGTGGAGGGTTGTCCAGGGGTGTTTGGGGCTGTCCAGGGGGTCGAGGGGGCAGTCCATGGGTGTGGTGGGGGCTTTAATGGGGGTGGGGGAGGGTTGTCCAGGGTGTGGGGGGTATAAATGAGGGAGGGGGGAGGGGGTTGTCCCGGGGTGTTTGGAGCTGTCCAGGGGGTCGGGGGGCAGTCCATGGGTGTGACGGGGGCTATCAATTGTGGTGAGGGGGTGAGGGGGTGCTGTTAAGGAGGGTGGGGGGTTGTCGAGGGGTGTTTGGGGCTGTCCAGGGCGTGGGGGCGGTCCAGGGGTGTGGTGGGGGCTCCAATGGGGTGGGGCATGTCAAGTGGGGTGAAGGGGTGAGGGGTGCTGTTTAGGAGGGTGGGGGTGGGGGTTGTCGAGGGGTGTTTGGGGCTGTCCAGGGGTTCGGGGGCAATCCAGGGGTGTGGTGTGGGCTCCAATGGGGTGAGGGAGGGCTGTCCAGGGGGTATACATGAGGGTGGGGGCTGTCAAGTGGGGTAAGTTTTACATGTTATCAATGTAAATGCTTAAATTTTCTTCAGTTTGTGTTTTTTTATCCTTCTGTTTTTGTGGTACGAGTTATTGATTTGGTTTCTGGTTGTTTCTAGGGGAGAGCAGAGGACTGTACATGATTTTTTAAAAAAAATTTGTCTTCCACATCCATTATTTTATAACCGCTGTGATAAAGAAATTGGGAAGGGTTTATCATGTCGGTTTTTTTAATAACCGACGTGATAAACACCTGTAGCATGGTTTATCACGTCTGTTCTTTAATAACAGACGTGATAAAGGACCTGAGAAATTATTTATCACATCGGTTATTTATTAACTGACATGATGAACCATCGCTCAGGATTTTATCAGGTCGGTTATTTAATAACTGATGTGATAAAATCCCCTGCACGTGTATATAACGTTATTTATTATATAACCGACGTAATAAATCCCCTTCGGTTTATCACGGAGGTTATATAATAACCGACATTATAAACCCCGCACCCCCAGTTTTTTCACATTGGTTATTAATTAAATAACATGATAAACAATGAAAAGTTATGTTTGTTAGGTCGGTCTATAAATAACCGACGTAAAAAACGTTATTTATAACGTCGTCCGTATTAACATTGGCTAAAAACCGACGTAAAAAAGGAAAAATAACCGATGTAAATAACATTTTCTGCACTAGTGTAAACAAATATATTCCCAATTTAGTGATATGTGGTGTGTATGGAGTATATATGTCATGTTTGAACCACTCTCAGTTCCTTCCCATGAACCCTGGTCATTCCCTTGTACATTACCTTTTGTCTTTTTAGGTTGGTAAACAGTGTTTCAGGATGTTACCATGGTTGTGTAGAACTAGATCAAATTCCGAGTCTACCAACACAAGGTAACATGAAGTGTGGGGGTCCTAGAATTTGTGTGATACATATATTTTCCATGAAATCTTATCTTTCATAGGTAGGGCATGACACGCCATGTTTTCTTTAAACATCCCAACGTGTAGTCGAGGATTTTCCAAAATCTCATATATATTCTAAACGAGCTAGATCTGATGCATATACCCCCATATCTATGTAATTATTCACATAAAATGGTTAATGTAGTTTTCTTTTATCATTTACATCCATTTAGATGCTAGAAATCGGCATCCACATGCCATAGTGGATCACCACTCAAACCACATGTTTCTAGTTATTATTTCACTCAGGATCTGAACACCACTGATCAATTAAATATCGAAAAATATAAAAACTATAATAAATACTCTCTGATTTGTCGATATATCCCTTTCACATGGATTATTTTCAATTTTGGGGGTCTGATATGGCTCAGTACTACCCGATAATGTCGAACCTTGAACATAGGGTACAATCAGTGAAGAAAAAAGAAAACTAAGAGATAAATACACTAGAATGAAGTGTTTCTTGATTATTTCAAAGATTAAATTGGAAAAAAATCAAGAATGTGGATATCTAGTGTTATAATAAATATATAACAATTAAAGAAATTAGTGCACATGGGTATCAAAGGGTCCAAAAATTTTCATAGATCAACAACTAGACAATCATGGTCAATAAATTTAATCAAATAGGGTGAAATAAATATGTTAATGATTATTACCAATAGACCATATAATCTTTCAATGAATAACACACTCATCGATAAATGGATGATGTTGTTCTATTCATTTCACTCTGATCTGATCAAATCTAGAGATTCATCACCGTCAAAAGTAGATTGTCCAATAGACAGAGAAGAAGATGTTCTTGATGATCCCATAGTTATGAGGTTATCCCTAGGAAAATCGATATCACATTATTCCTCTATGAGTCCTATTTGGTTTGATGGAAAAATAAATTTAATTAAGTAACCACTAAATACATCGCCAAGGTTTGAGATATCTGAGCACCCCACACAGATATATTTTATCTTGCTCTTTAGGTAAATAACATGTTTTAGTCTCAACTATAGACTTATACTTATGATCCAAGATTATGTTTATGATTAATCCCATTTTCCTTATGAAAAATTTACCTCATAATAAAAAATATATATAATATTTTAATAAAATAAATTCCATGAACACTGGGACTCAAAATCGGAAATTGTCTCATCATGTAGCTCCATATATATATGTAGAAATAACGAAATGTTTTACATGTAAAAAACTAGGTCATTAATTAATTCCCTATTTAAATAGTTTCATCAATATAAATAATAAAATAACAAAAAATCTGAATACTGATCCTACTTCAGGCTCACCCACTTTTAAGAGCACTGCTACACGTTCCCATGATTCTTCAAATCACTGAAAAAGTGGATGGTATTTCTAGGAAGGGTCCCCTCATGTTGATCCTAAATCTCCACCACGTGCTCATTAAATGTGATTCCATCATTGATTTAATTCTCTACCCAATTGGTGGCATTCATTGGGTCATGAATTTATCTCCTCAACTATGAAACATGGAAGACTTCATGGACCCACTCTAACTGTGGGGGTAGGTCAAGGTGGTAGGACACATTGAAAACCATTGACAAGATCATGAATGGCCATATGATCAACTATGAGATGTTAACACCCCATTCAAAATAATTAAATACTCATTATATGGAGACTCTCAAGAAAATAAGTAATTTTTCCTAAAAATTTAATGTCTTATGATGGAGATCCACATAAGATTTGAGCCTTATCTGAGCCATCATCATGAGTTTTTGTATGATATAGACCTTCTCTATTATCACCTAATGTATCATTGGACTATTAAAAATTGCCCCACTAATATCCTTCCAGCACAAGGGTGACCTACATTGTCTCTCATACAGGTCATAAGCGGGTGTCATGCTGATGGAAAATTGGAATCTATTCTTGTATGAAAACTCTTCCATGGAAATGGGATCCTCCGGACTCTGACCAAAGTCTAACATGATATCCCTCAGAATATCCACCAACAACTAGAAAGAGAGCTTATTCTGCCCAATTTTCTAGGGGTGAAATATTGTATTCATCTTCATTTGGGGCCCAAAGAACACCTAAAAGCCTCTCCATAATCGTAATGTAAAACACACATCATGATCTGAGACAATCATTAAAAGAACCCCATATAGCTGAACAATATTCTGTAAAAAAACTTCACCAAAATCTCCACCAAAATCTATCCCTCAGAGAAACGCTGTATGAAAAAATCATTATATAGTTAAATATCTCCCATATGGCATTATGTATTTTTTTTCATGGAATCCATGTCACATAGTTCATGGATATTTTAACCTACTTCCACCCTAGTATGTGAAGGGGTGTTAACAAAACTGTTAGAGCCTGGAGCACATCATTCGACTTCCAATAGATGATTCACAGAGAGACATACTCATATACTCTGAGTATTAGATTGGATCACCTAAACAAACACTGATGTTATCTATAAATCATTCCCACACAATGGGTTATAATTAAGGAAAAGTGTGGAACTCTCACATTAACTACTCTCACATCATGAATATAACACCTATCTTTCCTTGTAAAAGGATGACATGATTCACACCTCAATAATATCCATTTTGTGAATCTGTTATTCATATCTGGTCATGAAATACCTCAAAGTCGATTTCCCCTAGTAGGGACTTTGGCACAAGCTCAAGAAGTAGTGGAGTAAACTCTTTCAACTGTAGAAAATATGTACCCTCTTGCTCCCATAGGTTCATCTATAGGGAAGCAAAATTATATAATGCCACAAGAACCATGAAATATAGGGACATCCTAATAGGGAACATGCTGTCACATCCCATCGGATAATATAGTATCTTGAAGTAATAGTTGTGCATGAAAACTGAATAATAATTCTCTCTCAGGTTCAGATATTTGTATGTGAAGATTTCCATGAGACTATTGTGGTCTATGTATACCACAATGGGCTCTCCCGGAAGGTTTTTTCTATACATAATTACAGAAAATACTATCATTGTTAGCTCTAGGTTGTGATTCATGTAGTTCTTCTCATGGAATCTCAACTACCTCGACCTGTAAGCGATAACTACCTATCACTATATCAATACACAAATGAGCCCAAATCCCAAGACATAAGAATACAACACATACTCCAGGCCGTCCTCTGGTAGTATTAGCACATTATAACTCATCAACCTTATCCTGAGCTCCCCAAAGGCCCTTTGAGATTAGTCAGTCCAGGTTAATAGATTCCCTTTCTATGCCATGGTGTTCAAATAGGCTGCAATCCTAGAGAAATTAAGAACAATCCACTTGTATTATCCAACCAAACCATGGAAGCCTCACACATTTCACATGATCATCGGTGGATCCCAAGATAGAAAAACATCAATATTATCTGGGTCAATAGCTAGACCATTCTCATGAATGATATTCCCTGGAAAGTGAACCTCATTGATCCAGAAGAAGAACTTTGAGAGTTTCCAATAATGCTGGTGATCTCATTGAATGTCTAGAACCACCACCAGGTGCTCTGAACACTCCTCATATGATAAAAAGTACATGGGTATGTCATCAATGAAGATAACTAAAAACTTTTCCAAGTATGGATAGTAGATTTTTTTCATCAATTCCATAAAAAGGACATGGGCATTTATCACACCAAAAGGAATCTCCAGGAACTTTTTATGACCATAGAGATATCAGAATTCCTAATTTGGGATATCAGCCTCAGAAACCCCCATACAATTATATCTGAACCTAATATTTGTCTTCATGAACCATATCTCACATCGAAAATGGTCAAAGAGTTCATAAATCCTCAGTATAGCGTACTATTCTTTATCATATCCTTGTTCAGGCAATGAAAATCATTGTAAAGCTGCAAGATCCCGTATTCTTTTACAAAGAATACTAGATCTACCCTAGGGGACACACTGGGAATTATGAAATCCTTCTTGAAAAGTTCATTCAACAACAACTATAAATCTCAGATCCTGGTAGGGGCTATCTATTATGAAATAGAAGATAGTAGTGTTTTCATATGATGAAAGTTGGTAAAAATCTATATCTTCATCCTCAGATGTATTCCTATAATATCCATGGGGAAGACGTCTATATAATCCTCCACAACTGAATGAATCCATATTATAGATCAATATTGTCACTAAGGGATATACTCAACAATGGATGGGTGAAGGGTTTCTACCTCCTACACACAAATCCCATTCGTCCCTCATTGAGATCTCTCTCACCCAAAAAAGAGAGTATAATCCCATCATTGTAGAGGCATCTGACTCATCTGTAGTGATAGTAAATATGGGCCCCAACAATGAAAAAATAATTCATACCCAAGATGATGTCATAGGGTTCCAACATAATGACAAAAGGGTCCTTCCTGAACCTCCCTACACAAATTAATAACTCGTACTGATGGAAGATAAAAGATAACAATAAGTGTTTCATATAAGAACCTCAAGATGAAGCTATTAGGATATAACCTAAACTAGATGTTCCTTATCTTGAACTAGAAGTATATATATGAAGGAATGATATGAACATGTGTCTACTAACACTGATAAAAGAGTAAAAAATTCATAGATCATATCTCTAATCATATCATGTGTTGTGAGTTCGTATTACTTCAGAGCCTAAACCTATTTGAATCCCCAAAATCCATCTCTCTAAGCCTGAAGTGGGCCACCTTGTGGAAGTGGTGAAATATTTCAGAGCATCATCCACCACCCATAGCTCCTCATATTACATATAATCATCCATGGGGACCACCCTTCCCTCACCTTGGAAATCCATGATCATGGCACTATATCTAATTTTGTAGTATATAACCTATCTTAAAGTTCCCCTAAGCACATCTAGTTGGTTAGTCTCATTCTATGTGACATATCCCATTACAAGAATAGAAATTACCCTCTCCTAGATACTCTGGTATTCTACACATCCCTTGACCATATACCAATATATAATCATGTGGAAGTCTCTTGCATCGAGATCTTGTCATCTAGAGCTTGATAGATCCTATAGATGATTAAGTTCGGTGATTCCCACTGCCAACTACTACAACCTGGAATCCCTCTAATATGAATCTCTAGGTCACAAGTGATAACTCTAACACCCTAGAATATATGGGGATACACAAGGGAAACATGATGACAAGGACATCTCTGTGATGTACCTACACAAACATATTCACTCAGAAGTATTCATCTCAGATCATGATGATGGAGTACCATGTATGGTCTGTGGACGATGCTTCATACTCATCCATAGTCATCCCTCCCTAGAAAAAATACAAATGATACTGAACCTAAACCGTGTACAAGAAGGAGGGTTAGTACTACTCATGTAACAACTACTATATATTGGGCCATGAATCTATAAAATCATCATTTATATGGGAAACAAGACCCCACTAGTGCCAACAACTAAATGGAACATGCTAGATTCCAATGTTACAATTTCTTCTGTTGGATTTTGTGAAATTATAATGATATGGAACACCGAATATAGCCAATCCTCTACTACCAATGGATCCGGATTGCCATGGAACCTCAGTGTCTTCTAGCTCTAGAATAGGAAGAGTGAGCTAAGCCTACTCACATCCTCATCCTACTATGCTGATATTATCTATTACTCAGCCAATGGTGGTACAAATAACATTCCACCTCGAGGAAGAAGGTCATGGGATAGTCCTTGAACTGAGGCATCAGTGCTCATCTGATCATTGTAATGATCCATAACCGGTATCTTGAATTCATTTCATCATAGAGGAATCGTAAAAATTTAATAAAGACGTAGCACAGTCATATGATCATATATAAATAATAGTGGGGAGCTAAATGAAATAGGAAAAACGATGAATAAATTCTATATGATATTTTTACCATTGATCCTCACAACTAGTGTCTCGATATATTGATATTTCAAAAAGGTATTCATGGTCTGAGTGAATGGATACATAATCCACCCATACTATCACTGGATTTCCTGTCCAGAGGTCTTCACTCTAGACACTTTGAAACTGTTTTCTATAATCAAAATGGAATCCTTGTGAAGGGAATACTCCAAACTCCATTTCAAGGATGGGAATACCTTTGATACCAATCTCTCATGACATGAACCTAATTGTGGCTTGATCTATAACTACCAAAAGCCCACATCAATAATCCATGGGCTGGTGACCGGCACTATGACAACCATACTTTTTATTACACAATTAAACATGATTTATTAAATAAATATAAATTGATACAACATAAAAGATCAAGAGGTCTAGATTATTTGGAGATTAAGATAATTAAATAAAAAGTTAAAACATGAAATACGACATCTTTATTGAAAAATTATGTTATGTAACCAATACATTCCCTCGTACTTAGCATTTCAGGGGATAACCTGATGACAAGCATATGAAAAGGGTGAGCTATAAAGCCCAGTACGGGAATAATCATGGAATAACTTGATAAATAAAAAACATTTTAGACAATAGTCCTATCAATAGATCAAAATATAAGTATAATCATAAGGGCCTGATAAAGCATGATAATCATAACATGGAAATGTGGCAACAACACTTAACATAGAATTAGCATGAGCCAAGGCTGCACATGCAGCATGAGAAAACCCTCATTGCACATGAAGCGGGAGTAAAACTTCATTTCACTTGAATTAGTATGAGTAAAAAAAATTCACATGATGTATCATGGTACTATACTTTACCAAATCCATTGGATCACTATCCGGGCGCACCCTTCTTAAACATTTCATTTCATGCATTAGTGCAACGCATGGACCACAAAACATTGAATCATTCAACATAATATTTTATTCCATGATAAAAAAATGTGGAATACATATAAGAAACTATTTAGACAATAAGTAAATATGGATAAAGGTGAATACCCTTGACAGAGAAATGGGAATGGTATTCACTACACAATGACTTTGTCTTGGAAAAGAGTGGGGCAATTTCGGCAGCATAACGACGTGACATCAGAACTCATAACAATGGTTGATGAGAGAGAAAGAGGTGTATCATCATATTTTAATGACATGTATAGAAATGGGATCATTTATATACATTGACCATCAAATTTAAAGGAATTTAGATTCATGATACAAAAGAATTGTTTGAATGTAAATGAGGAGAGATAAATTCCTTTCGGAATTTCCGCACAGTAACAGGTGTACATGGGAGGCATTTAATGAGAGAGAAAGGGGTATCCCATCATTCAAACAAAAATAATGCAGTATGTGGGAGGTGAAAAACCATACCCAAACATTTATAATTGAAATAAAAAGATAATAAAAATTTAAAGAATACTGGACAAAAATGAGAAAGGAAGAAAAAATCATTACTTGGAAGTGTGCTTCCAACAGTTTGAGAGAGGCTTCTTGGGAGCTTGGGGTACCTTGGGAGGATTCTAGAGAGAGGTTGGTAGAGGTTGGACAAACCCAAAAGGATTTGAGTGAGGATAATGTGGGACCTTGGGTGGGTTAATATAGGAAAGGTGAAGGAATTATTTATTATTTAGGTTTGGGACACCTCACATTAAACTAATCCAAACCACAAACCATCCCATGGTATTTTACCATGTTTTATAGAAAAAGGAAGTGGAAAAAAATATTTTATAAGGCCAAATTCCTAAATTCTTAAAATAATGGGGTTGCATATGTGGAGGTGAGTCACACTCCCAAGGGAAACAATTTTAAAAAACAAAATGTTTAATAAGTATTGATGGGTCCACTAATGCCTTTTAAAATATATCAAAAAAACCAAAAATCATATTATTTTAATGGTAAAACATATATTAGAAGAACATAAAGTTTATAGTATTTTATTACATCACTATTGGGTAATTATGATGTCATAAAGCACATCATATAGTTCAATGGTATTTATTTTTTACACAAAAATTTGACTGTTTCATGAAATTATGAAAAATTCACCATTGGATAATTTTGACATCCTAGTTATAGAAATAATACTCATTTTATCTAGATAATTTTTTAAATATGTTAATTTTTACTTTTAATTTAAAAACTGACATTTATCGAGAATTTATGGGTTTTGACATAAATGGCTTTCAAACCTTAATAAAAATTACAATTGCATTCATAAAATTATATGATCCTTTATAATTAATAAAAATTAATTTAATAATAATAATAATAATAATATTTTATAAAAATAATATTTATTTAAAAAATCCATTAATTAATCAAAATATATTTCTTAGTCGAACATTAACTAAAAATATTCTTTGTGCTTTAAAAAAACTATTTACAAGGAAATAATAATAAAATGAAAGTATATTCATTATTATATATAAAAATAATGTACATAACCATAGTGCTAAGGTCTTTTTACATAACCCCTTATAACACTCGCATAAGACCGAAGAGTAAGATGTGATATGGTGACAGACTCTTGGGGTGGTTCGGATAACATTGCTCGGGTGGTAATATCTATCAACGACAATATTCGCAAATGCTAGAATTCTTAACAGTATTTTAAAATACAAAAACATAAAACAAGAGTTTACATTTTATATAAAAATTTTACATAAAGGTACATTTAATTAGATCCTGAGGGATTTCCCTTAATGAATGTATGGGTCATTACAATCCTCCCAACTTAAGTAATTTCTCACTCAAAATTTCCTTTACCCTCACTAAAGTAGATGTGGGTAACTGTGCATTATTATTTCCTATGATTCCCACATTGCTTCTTCAAACTTGTGGTTTCTCCACAACACCTTGACGAGCGGCATTGCCTTATTTAATAGAACTATTTCTCAATGATCTAAGATCTTCACTGGTTCCTCCTCTTAAAAAAGATCATCCTCTAACTGTACCACCTATGAAAAGAGTATATGTGAAGAGTTCGGTATGTACTTTTTTAAGAGGGATACATGAAATACATCATGTACTTTGGCCATTGAAGGTGTGAGTGCTACTTGATAGGCCACATCCCCAACATGATCAAGGATATCGAAGGGGCCAATGTACCTTGGACTTAACTTCCCTTTCTTTCCAAACCTCATGACCTTCTTCCCTGGAGATATCCATAGAAATACCATGCCTCCAACTTTAAACTCAAGGTCTCTTCGATGGTTATCTGCATAACTCTTCTCTCGACTTTGGGCTACCTTGATATGATACTGAATGGTTTTCACCTTCTCCCCCATTTCTTCGACCATTTCTGGTCCATGTAGCTTACGCTCACTGACCTCATCCCAACACGCAGGTGTTCTACACCTTTTCCCATAAAGGGGTTCATATGGTGCCATTTGGATTATCGAGTGAAAACTATTATTATAAGAAAACTAAACCAGAGTAAGATGTTGATACCATCCTCCTTTAAAGTCCATTGAGCACGCTCTAAAAATGTACTCATGTTTTTGGATAGTCCACTCAAATTGGCCATCAGTTTGAGGATGATAGGTCATACTGATTTTGAGTTCAGTATTCAAAGCATGTTGAAGACTCTTCCAAAACATATAGGTGAATCTTGGATCTCGATCAGACACAATAGATAGCAGTACTCCATGCACCCTTACCATTTCCTTGATATATATCCATGCCAGTTGATCAAATGAGAAATCCTCCCGAATAGCAATGAAGTGTGCAACCTTTATAAGATGATCCATAACAACCAAGATTTCATTGTTGCCTTTGGATGTCTTTGAAAGTTCTATGACAAAGTCCATGGTGATATTCTCCCATTTCCATTCCCGTACGGGCAATGGTTGCATCATCCCCATAGAATTCTACCTCTCTGCCTTCACTTGCTGACACACTAAGCACTTTGATGTATATTTAGCGATCTAATTCTTCATATTATCCCACCAATAATTCTCTTGGAGATCTTGATACATCTTTGTGTTCCCTGGGTGAATAGAGAATTTTGAACTATGTGCATCATCCAAAAGTTCCTTCTTCCTCTCCGGACTTGATGAAACACATAGCCTTTTCCAAAATCTAACAATTCCCTCTTAATTAACACTAAACTCTAAGGATTTACCTTTTTTGATGGGTTTCAATTTTTCCTGAATTCCCACATAACCCTATTGTGAATCCTTTAACCTTTCCAAAAGGTACGGTTGAGCAATCATTTGTGAAGGGATTGATGATGTTCCCTTCTTTATGATTGTCATGTCCATGTTCATCAAATCTAATAAGATTGGATCCTTTTAAATTCTAATCAATGATTGAATCGCTGGGTCCTTTCTACTTAGGGAATTTGTCACCTTGTTCGCTTTCCCAGGGTGGTAATGGATAGAGAACGCAATAGTCTTTGATCTGCTCTAACCATCTTCATTAGTGCATGTTCAACTCTTTCTGTGTGAATATATACTTGAGGATTTTGTGGTCCATATATATTTCACACTTCTCCCCAAAGAGATAATGCCGCTAAATTTTCAAAGAGAAGATCACTGAAGCCTACTCGAGGTCATGTGTTGGATAGTTTTATTCATGAACTTTCAATTTCCTTGAAGCATAGGCAATGATTTTTCATTTTTTATCTTCACACATCTCAGGACCTTCTTTCGAAGCATCACTGAATACCACAAAAAGTTATCCACTTGTGGGTAAAGTGAGCATGGGCATAGTGAAAAGCCTCATTTTCAACTCCATGAAACTTTTTTTGCATTCATCACTCCAAGAAAACATTACTCCCTTCCATGTTATCTTGGAAAGAGGGTTGGAAAATCATGAGAAATTTCTCACAAATCGTTGATAATATCCAGCTAACCCCAAGAAGCTACGGATATCCATTACCTATTTTGGCCTTGGATATCATTCAAGTGCATATATTTTGGAGGTATCCACATATATATCATTTCTTGTGATGATATGGCCCAAGAATGAGACCTCCTTCGACCAGAACTCACACTTTTTTGTACTTTTCATAGAGCTTATCCTTCCGTAAGCTCTCTAGTACAGTTCTTAGATGCTCCTTATGATCCTCCTTGGTTTTAGAGTATATCAAAATATCATCAATAAAGACTACCACAAATTTGTCGAGGTAATCTATAAAGACTCTATTGATCAATTCCATGAATATTTTTGTAGCATTATTGAGTCTGAAAGAAATTACTCTGAATTCATAGTGCCTGTATCTTGTACGAAAAGCAGTCTTGGGTATATCTTCCTTCTTCACCCTTACTTGATAATATCCCGACCACAAATCCAACATGGAGAAGTACTATGTTCCACGCAGCTGATCAGACAATTCATTAATTCGTGTGATAACATACTTTTTATTTATCGTGATTTTGTTGATCTCGCGATTATCGATTCAAAGGCGCATTGACCCATCCTTCTTCTTGACGAAAAGGACTGGTTCACCCCATGGTGAAGCACTTGGGTGTATTAACCCTTTATCCAGATTCTCCTGTAGTTGTTTCTTAAGCCTCTCAGGCTCCACAATAACCATTATATACAGAGTCTTAGATATTTTCAACACCCCATGTAGAAGATCAATTGATAATTAAAAATCTCTTCTAAGAGGAAGACAAGGAAATTCTTCAAGAAACACTTCAGTAAATTTCCTCATAATAGGCATGTATTCTAGGATGGTTTCTTCCTTGGACTCAATAATTAGAGATAGTTATGTGTGCTCATAGGGCAGTAATATTCGCACTTGATATGATGGATCTAAAAAAGATTCATCTTCCTCCTTGCACTTGTAATGAATCGGGGGTCGATTCTCTATATGGATAGAGATTTTCCCCTCACAGCAATTTATGTTGGCTCTATATAAGGAAAGAAAATCCATGAAATGAATTTCATCAAATTCCACAAGAGGGAGTATGAAAAAGTTCACTGGGATCTTTAATCCACATTTTATGACAGGGGAGGAGTTATATTCATGGGATGTAATGATTTCCCCATTTTTTGTACTCACTGACATCTTCACTTCCAAGATTTGTGGTGGTGCTGGGATTGTTCTACTAAACTTTTGAGATATAAAAGAATGCGTAGAACCTGAATAAAAAAGTATGTTTGTTATTCATGAATGAATAACTAGAGTACCAATCCAAACTGTGTTTTTGGGGTTTAGGTCGGTAGTAGTGATGGCACAATGTTTCCCTTGCTGACTTGGAGGTTGTTGGTTTCTTTTGAAAACCCTTGGGTTAGGCCAATGATTTGAAAGATGCCCTTGTTCTTTGCAGTTGTAGCAATGAACCATGCGTTGAGGTTCGAATGGAGTGTTCTTATCCTCTATCACAACCTCAAGTCTTTCTTTCTGATATTTAATAGCTAGGTGCTCTTCTCTTCCACACCTAAAGCATTTCCTCGTACCCTTCAGGAAATTTATAGGGTTCTTCTTTCCGCACATTTGGAAAGTGGGGTGCTGGATCTTATTATCACCATTGGATTTATCCATCGGACCACCGACATTGATTTCCACCTTATGATTATTATCCCTATGATACCCCGGATATTCTCCAATCTTCATTCTGACCATGAGGGCTCATCAGACAATTTCATCATAGCTGTCGAAGTCATGGATCTTCAGTGCTTTCCGTAGGCTAGGTTTCATCCCACAAAAGAAGCGGTCAACATTGCATTCATGGGTAATGAAAAATCCGAAGGCATATCATGAAAGCCTTGTGAAGTTATCATCATTATCTCTGATAGATTTCTCATCTCTTTCGTGATGGAAATGAAGTCCCTTTCCATCTTATGTTGGAGGGTGCATGAAAAATATTTATCGAAAAACTTCTTCTGTAAATACTTCCATTCCAACGCCTCGATCTCCTCCTCAGGCTTCATATTTTTGATCAAAGTCCACCATTAATCAACTTCACCCCCCTTTTGATAAGAATCTAGGAGAACCTTCTATTGTTTATAACATTTAATGATGGAGAAGATCTTTTCAATGGAGTTGATCCATTGTTCGGTGATTGGGGTATCAGATTATCCATTAAACCTAGGAGGCCTTTTTCTCATGAAGCTCTCGATAGCAATTTGTTCTTTCATGGGGGGGGGGGGGGGTTAACGTTACTCTTGACCTATGTTTCTATTCAAATATTGAGTTAGCTGAGAGAGAGGTGTCACAATGTTCACGATTCCCGCTCCCATTGGATTGGGAATCTCATTAGTATAGTCATCACATTGATCATCACATCGGTTGTTAGCTTGATTCATCCTATTACTGAAAATTGGATGGAATAAAAGGATGGTTAGGGGTAACACATTAAGGGTAATCCAAGGACAAAACTGATGACTTATAAATATCTTTTATTTCCTTAACATATGAATCTATTGGCTTCAGTATATATTATCCATGATCTACTGTATAACATATATTCTTAGGGAATTTTTTTCATTAATAATGGTTCAAACTAAGCTTGTGAATTTAACAAAGCATATCCCCTGGGAGTGTCGTTACCAAGAGTGTATAAAGGCCCATTTTCATGGCCCAGTTCCCATTCGATTCTAGCTCAAAGCGGTGTTTTCAGGTTTTACCCCTAGGATACATATGTGATAGAGCCACCTCTACCTGCTTGTATCCACATAGGGATGTATTTTCATGATAAAACACTTACTCAATAATCACAAAAAGATAGGGATGTTTTTATTATACTTAATATTTTCTTTAAGTATTTAATAGGTTTTTCTATTCCTAATCCCAAAAATAACTAAACCTACCCTCTGATACCAACTATGACAACCCTACTTTTTATTAAAAAATTAAACATAATTTATTACATAAAGATCACTTGATAAAACATAGAAGATCAAGATTTATAGTGAATTTGGGGATTATGATCCTTAAATAACAACTTAAAACATAAAATACAACATCTTTATTGAAAACTTCTTTTACATAACCACTACATTCCCTTGTACATAGCATTTCATGGGATAACCTGAGGACATGCATAAGAAAAGTGTGAGCTATAAAGCCCAGTAAGGGAATAATCATCGAATAAAATGAGGAATAAAATACATGTTAGAAAATAGGAATATCAATAGATCACAAGAGAAGCATAAACACAAGGTCAGGATAAAACATGATAATCATAACATGGAAATGTGGCAACAACACTTAACATGGAATTACCATGAGCCAAGCCTCATTTTCCAAGGAGCATTAGTAAAACCTCATTGCATATGAAGCATGAGTAAACCCTCATTTGACCTGAATTAGCATGAGTAAACACCCATCTCACATGACTTATCATGATACTATACTTTACCCAATGCATTAGAGTTCTATTAGGGAAAACCCTTCTTAAACATTTCATTTCTTGCATAATTTTTCCACATTGGTCATAAAATATTGAATCATTCAACCTAATATTTTATTTAACTATAAAATAATGTGAAATAAATACATTAATCTCTTTAAACAATAATTAAATGTTCATAAAGGTGAATACCCTTGATAGGGAAATGGGCATGGTATTCACTACACAATTACTTTGGCTTGGAAAAGCGCGGTACAATTTCGGCGGCACAACGGCGTGACATAAGAACTCATATAAATGTTTTATGAGAGAGAAAGTGATGTCTAATAGTATTTACATGACATGGAAAGTAAGGGGGTCATATAGATACATATCCAAAAAAATATAATGGAATTTATATTCATGATACAATAGAATTGCCGAATGTAAATGAGGAGAGAGAAATTCGTTTCTGAATTTTGACATAGTAACGGGTGTACATGGGAGGAATTTAATGAAAGAGAAAAGGGTATCCTAACATTAAAACATAATTAAGGAAGTACGGGAGAGGTTTGAAACAATACCCCAACATTTATAATTGAAATTAAAAATTAATAACAATCGAAACAATGTTTGACAAAAATTAGAAAGGAAGAAAAAAACCCTTACTTGCAAGTGTGCTTAAAAGCATTGAGAGAGGATTGAGAGAGGCTTCTTGGGTGATTGGGGCACCTTGGGCAGATTCAAGAGAGAGGAGGGAAGAGGTTGGACGAACTACAAATGATTTGAGTGAGGAGGAAGTGGTAGATTGGTTGGGTTTATATAGGAAAGGTGAGGGAATTCTTTATTATTTAGGTTTGGGACACCTCACATTAAACTAATCCAAACCAGAAAACAACCCATGTTTTTGCCCATTGTTTTTGGGAAAGGGAAGTAGAAAACAATATTTTATAAGGGAAAAGTCCAACCTTCTTGAAATAATGGATTTTCTTATGTGGAGGTGACTCACACTCCCAAGGAAAACAATTTAAAAAGACAAAATGTTTAATAAGTTTCGAAGGGTCCAATAATGCTTTGAAAAATAAATAAAACAAACCCAAAATCACATTATTTTAATTTTAAAACATATTTTGGCCTAAAATAATGTTTATAGTATTTTTTTACATCACAATTGGGTCATTATAACGTCATAAAACACATTATATATTTAAACGGTATTTACTTTTTACCCAAAAATTTGACTGTCTCAGAAAATAATGAAAAATTCACCGTTGGATAATTTCGAAGTCCTGATTCCAGAAATAATATTAATTTTATCTAAATAATTTTCTAAATATTATAATTTTCACTTTTAAAATAAAAACCCAAATTTATAAAAAATTCATCGTTTTTGACAAAAATGGCTTTCAAACCTTAATAAAAATTACAATTGCATTCACAAAATTATACGATCATTTATATTTAATAAAAATTAATTTAATAATAATATTATTTTATTAAAATATTATTTAATTAATCCATTAATTCATCAATATATATTTATTAGTTAAATGTTATCTAAAAATACTCTTTGTGCTTTAAAAAACCTATTTACAAGTTAACAATAATAAAATGAAAGTGTATTCATTATTATATACAAAAATAATATACATAACCATTGTGCTATGGCCTTTTTAAATAAACCCTTATAACACCATCATAATACTGAGGAGTAAGGTGTTCTATGTTGATAGTCTATTGGGGTGGCTCGGATAACATTTCTCGGGTGGTAATCTCTATCAACTTCCACTTCTCTTGTAGGAGGTCCCGCTCGAGCATAACATATTCAAGCTCGGCTTGGGATTGGTCAAGAACGAAGCCCAAATATGAAACATCCTTTTTGATCTCTGAAAAATGGGCTTCGTATGGGGAATGTCTACTAGATGAGGCCATCACTTCCTTTTTATGAGTAAATTAGATTTGGTAAAGCCCTATATTTATACTAATCATGGGATCACTGTTCAACGCCTATATTAACAACAGTCACAATTTTTATAATTATATTAATATCCAAAAACATAAACCCAATGAATTTGACATTTTATATAAAAAAGTTACATAATTATATAGTTAATTATATCAAGAGGTATTTCCATTAATGAAATTTTTGGTCGTTCCAAGCACCAAATACACAACTAACACATTGATTAATTTTCATAGAATTCTTTATGCACACATATCTAACAAAATGTATAAGTAATGAGTAAAAAAATTATAGGATGAAAAATATAAACATTAAACCATGAATGAAAAACCTATATGTTGTAAAAGATTACGATAGTGTTAACTGAGAAGTAAAAGGGAAAATACCAAGTAAAGAAGAAATGTTTCTGAAACTCAAGAAACGGGAAAGTAAACTACTGAGAGATCATATATCCTGATCTCTATGCTATGACCACCGTACGCTATCAAAATCCCCATGTATCCATATGCTTCTATATAGTCACTATTTAACTATATGTCATCTACATAATACATGACACATTTCAGAAATGACCATGTAGGGTGAGTATATACATACCTGGTAGGACACATTGAAATACAGAAGGGGAGAAATAATATATTTTATATGAATATAAATACATTAGATTTAAAAAAGGATACAACTCAACCAAAATCAAGATAAAAAAACCTCATATAAGAACAAGGATCGTTAAATAGTATGTTGGTGGGATACCCATCAAGTCATTTCATCCCATATTAGGAGAGTAACCTCATCCAACCCTAAGAAGGTAAAAATAGAAAGATATTGGAATATCGTACGCATTATCAAAACTCATGGAAGGTGAATACCGTAATAAAATGGCATTGATACAAATAGATATACATTTTATTCAATCAAAGAATCCAAAATGAGATAGAAGGAGAGGGGATCTCCATCATACATCACAAACCAAGAAAAGAGTCACCAACAGTTCCCAGGGTATATCAATAATTCCTAAAATCTCATACTTCTTCCCAAAAGTAACCATATGACAGCCCAGCCCTCCCCAATGAGCCTCAAAGTCAAAGGGGAATGATATAAAATTAATGTAGTTTCACCCTAGTGAATCATGGGGGTACCAAAACATATCTATCAATAAAGGAACCACACCATGGTGATCAGGGGGTTCCACTCAAGTTTAATAAGGACCAATGACCTATAACAGAGTTGGGTTCAACCCATGTGTCAGGTGGACCCACTCCATATCTGATAGTGGGGGGTTCCACTATGTAGGTAATTAATAGGAACCCCATATAATTTTTGGGTCCATTATATAGGTTTAGGAACCACTCTATTGTATAATAGGGGGCTTCTACATTGGTCATCAAGGACACACACCACATTCAATAGGGGGATCCGCTAATTAAATAGAAGACTCATGACCAAGATAATGGTGGGTTCCACTCTATATAAATCCTCTTGTGGTCCTTCTTGGTCAATTCCATCATCGAGCATTGCCTAAATAAGAATCACAACGGGAAAATATTTCGTCATACCTCGAAATGAACTACGGAGGGAACAATCTCATTCTAGGATAAAAAACCCCAAATATGATACTGAGGGCCAAAATATGAGTCTAAACGAAGGAGATACGACAGTTTGATTCATCCTCAAAATGAAAAAATGGGTACACAACATGTTAGGTAACCCACACTATATTGTTTTCTCTCCATTACATGGATGTGTCCTTAGAAGAATATTTTCCACTTACTTTCTAAGGTTACACGACATGTACTAGTATAAATATTGTGTTCGAGAGACTTGGGGTTCCTACCCGTACACTTTTGTTGTAACCATGTATTTCACCCTATGTCCTTGTAATTTGTAATAAAACGTTTCTGGAAGTTTCCATGCTCATATACTCCAAGATTATATACCATGTACACTAGATCATGGTCACATATAATTTGGTTATCCCACCTGGTGGGAGATACTAAAAATTCATTGAAACAGTAGTTCATATAGCCATGTACTGACACGATGTGTGTTCTTAGAAAAACCTGGCATATGGTTCATATATTTTAAAATTTTCATATCTATTCTGTAAACACCATATATGATGCACCTTCCCATAGATCTGGATTCTTCTTCACCAGAAAAGGTGAATTTATTCTCCATTAGTCATTTCTAGCAACCTCGAATCCAAAAATCTATATCCAATCACCATAGTAGTTTGTCACCCAAATCACATTCTATGGGGTCGTCCATCAATGATGATTTTAAAATTGATCATCAAAATGATAACCCAAAACCCAAAAATAGTCTAAAATCATACCTTGTTTGTTAGTGTAACACTTAAACACAAAAAAAATCGTGAATCTTGGGGTCCAATTAGGCTCTGTAACACCAAAAAATGTCAATACATTACCTTGGGGACCAATTAGATAGGAACACAAAGAATCACAGGAGAAAACATGACAAAATGGTTAAATGATCATTTAATAGTTTTCTTGGCCAACAATCATGAATTGGGATATCCAGGGTTAGAAAAAACATTAATAATTAATCAAACCAGATCATATATTCATGTTAAGGTCCATCAATTAGTAGAGATTGTAAATTGGATAATCCTTCACAATCAATTTAACAAAATAGGTTACAATCCATAATTTGAAGATTACTGCCTAGAGAATTTATCATTCTTCATTGAAGAATTCACTCTTTAATTAATGGAATAATTCTTTATGTTCACTACACTCTAATCAGCTCTACTCTGGAGATTTTCCATCAACAAAAGTCAACATTCCAATAGATGGAGAGGAGGAAGAAGTTTATGATGATCTAAGTTTTATGAGGTTGACCGTAGAAAAATTTTCATAGTGGTATTCTTATAGGGTTTTAGTTTATTTAAAAAAAATTATTAATTTTATAAAATTTATTAATTATCCATCTAAGAATACCACTATTTTGAATGATATCCAAATTTCATATGCTTCCCCATTTCCTCTTATGATTATTCCAAACAACACATTCATGACTCAACATTGGCCTATAATTTATGATCTGAGATTTTGTTTTAGGTTTGTACATTTTTTTAAGAAAATGTTTGTATATAATAAAAAATATATTTCATATTTTTATAATATGAATTCTCAGAACACAGAGCCTAGAATCACTAGTCCTCTCAGCACCTAGATCAATATATATATATATAACTATTTCAATGTCTCATAAGGAAAATAATGTATGTATACATGGTTCAATGTAGTTGTGGCCACATTATGGGAACTACACAAATCAATACCTGATGTAAGATATAGTAGAATATGACATGAGATGTTTTTGAAATGAGTTGTTGTGGAAAAGGGTCATGGTGAACATGGAACACAAGAGACTAATGTATAATTTATTCACAAATACTATATTAACCTTTATTAGTATTGGTTGGGTGATTATTTGGGTTCCTTTTACATTGATTTGGAATACACACCTAAGAAGGGGAATGTTTTTTTAGAGTTGTAATGACAAAAGTATTTTTATCATATAGTGTGGTTGTTTTGTAGTGAATAGTAAATGAAAGAACTCATTATAGAGATGAAATTGAGTCTTCTTGATTGATATGGTTGAATAACTCTTTCATTTATGTCTATTAACACTTTTCTCATATGTATTGTAAATGTGAGCCACTCATTATATTATAATTACATATTCTTGAGTGATAGTATATATGGTGTTGAGATACCACAAGAATATTCCTTATAGAAAATAAAGATTATTCATATCCAAGGTTATATTGCGGTCTAAATTATAATGTGTGGGGAACTGATGATTTTATCACACTACTATAAGTAGATACTGAAACCATGTATGAATAAGATGAATTGGGACATATATAGGTAACAATTGAGTATTCTGGGGAAGAAAGATATTATGGGATTTTCCCATGCTGAACACCTGTTATCAAGTGAATATTTATCTCTAGTGAAAACTATAATTCTAGAGAAATTACCAATTATTATGTGTTACTGAGATAATGAGATGTTGAATTTCATTGTAGTTTTTCTAATGATCCCAGTGAAGAGTAACACAATGTGGGTGATTATGAATCTGTTGAGAAAAATGACTCAATTCATTATAATATGGGAACACCTTTCAATAGATGATATTAGTAAGCTATTTGTGATGAAGATAGTGTGTATCATAGATTAACCTATATTATATTCAGCGATCTAGATTCCCATTTTACCACATGAACTATGATAGGGTTCTAGGATTTTCATGGAATATTTGGGAATCCTAGTATAGTATACCACCCTCTGAAAATAGATAATCAATGTAGACTATTGATATTTTTGATGAAATTCATATAGATTTTGTATATGAATTTAAAACGTATTTTGAGAAACATTTGGTTCTTATGGAGTTATTATACAAACATTATTACTGTGATTCATTAAATAGTTCCCATTTCAAGGATTTTAATAGTAGTCTTTATCATTCACCATTGTGTTATATTGAATCTAGTGACTTTGTTGTTGTTGTTTTCAGTCTGGTAATGGATGATTTAGAGAAAATATAGATGATATGGATTTATGGGGACAAATAAGAGTATGTAGTGGTTAAATTTCAATTAATAATTCCATTCATTTGATTTTATGTTCAGTTATTGGGTATTTCTATGCATGACATGAAGACTGGGATGTCAAAAACTTCTGTTGTAGGGAATATTTTTACCCAGGTATATAGTTCCATAGGGAATTACAGAAAGGATCACTATAATTCCATTTAGCTTGGGTGTTCTACACTAATATATCTAAGTACTAAAAATCATATATTTATCTTAATTTTGTGTCATTTTATTGGCCCAAATCATTTGATCATCTATAATGATATCATGATCTAGTTTAATGGATCCTTTTAGGAGTGATCGATCCATATTATGGACCATAATAAAAATACTATCAAACATAATATAATTAATTTATTTTCAATATAGTGACAGCATGGCCATATAAATGATGAGACATAGAATCTGTTGAATGATATGAGAGTGAAATTATTGCTGTTATTCACAGTCATGAACAAGTGATGCTTGCAAATCCAACTCTAGTATGAAAAAAATTATATAGAGGTGGTTACAACTATAAGGCCCCGACCTTAAACCTTACTTAATATTTAATTAAATGAATAATTCACATTGAGGATCTTTTCAGGTTTAGATTTTTATAGAATTAGGACATAACTATTACATCTCAAAAGATTACAAAGAAGACACTTCTTCTAAGTTTCCATAAAATAAAAACTCTTAAAAAGAAACATGTACAGTTCCATGTTTTAGATAGCATGACTATTCCTTGATCCCATCCTTGACCCTATTCCACGTTAAGTCCTCTGAAAAACATTTCAAAAACATGGGGTGAGCATAAAAAGCTCAGTAAGGGATACACAAAGAATGAAAACTGTTATTTTTTCAAAACAATAAGTAAACCATGTATACTGTATCAAAGAAATATTTTTCACCTTTATGAAGTAGTAAAAAACTCTTCACTGAATAAAAGATCATTACTTATATTACCATAAAACCTATATAAATAACTCATAACATATAAAGGTAACTTATGACATAAACATACATTAATGGAATAAGCATACAATCAACATCCACACATATCACTTAATGGAAGATCCATACGGCCGACTTCCATACCCAATGCATTGGAGGTTATAACGTATCCACCTGTCCTGGTATTCACGGCACCACCCGTCATATGGTTTATCACGTAACCACCCGTCAAATGTCCAAGTACCATTATAAAATCATAAGACATAAAACAAATATAATGGAAAGAAAACATTTCCAAAATTTGATCACAATATATCACTTAAATATATTGACATAACAAATCCATTATAAAAACCATTTTCAATACCAAAATACATAAAAAGCGTATATGGTATTTATTTCATTTTAAAAAAACATTACAGCTTGTTGAGGAAGCCAAACACCAAATAATACTCGCGGCAGCGGAAAAGGTCGTGGTCACCACGTACGTTAAAAGAAACATTATTTTTTGTTGTTTAGTAAAACACTTACTATAAAAATATTCCTTTTGAATAAAATTAAAATTAAAAGGGGTTTATACACCTTATAAAAGAAAGTTGTGTATAAAACAAAATATGCCTCAATGAAAGGAGATTGAGACGAAGTCCCATTCCTCGTGTCTGACGTGACTCGATTGCTCTTTAATCTCATGAATAATAAACTAATGTTAATTTATTCTTTCTTAAGAACCTTTTTCAAGCTTATTATTCCTTTTATGTCACTTATTACCATGTGATAGACATTATGTAATCATTTAAGTTAAGAAAATGTTTGTTTGGTCGATATTTTTTTCTTAATTCGAAAGTGGACTTCTTACAATTACATGTTGTTCATGTGGTCAAAGGTTCATTATATCCAGAATTATATTCATGATTTGGATATCATATACATCATATATATATAGCATATACATGTATTTACAATAGTATATAACATTTAGTGGTAAGAAATGAAATGCATCATTCATGGAGAGGGTAAGCCGTACGTACGCATGAACGCTACTTTCATTTCTATTTCATATTTAATGGAGTGAAATCATACTGATATAAAGGTATATTATAATTCCAGTATATTATCATATATAATATCCTTAACTCCATCCTTTATACGTCCCATGTATGGCATTAACGAATCAAATCACTTTGAGGGGGCGGTATTCTGCACTTCCTAAAATGAAATTATCGTGATTACCTACAATAGAAACCATAATGCTATGACAAAATTGAAAAATACAGTAGAATAAATAAAATATAAACATAATATATATCATATATAAGTTTAGTTACATCTTAATGGCCACCATGAAATGTGTTAAAAGAAGATTGAACAATCATCGTTTCGTGAGGCAGAAAATCGCCAACCACAGAAACAGTATGTTATTTAACCATTAGACAGAGGTGTGTGTATGTTTAGCTCGAATACTTCTCATTAAAACATCATAGTATATTGGAGATACTTATTTTGTTACAAAATAAAGGAATAAAAAGAGTTTATGGGGTTAGAGAAGCAAAATTAAACATAAGAACACAAGAGAAAACACTACCTTTAAATCGGGTAACTCTTTTTGATTTGAGCTCAAAGGCTTCCTTGGAAAGACTTCTGCCCAAAGTGAGGCTTCAAGGATGAGGGGAAGGATATGAAACGATAAAATGGGCAGGGTTTGGCCGAGCCAAAGTCTTTAGAGGTGTGGGTAAGGTGGTAGAGGTGGGGGACTTTTATAAGAGGAGAGGAGGGGCACTCTTGGAATGTTATAAAAGGAAACTTTATTATAAAATTATTTTCGGATTTTGACGGTCCAAAAATTATATATTGCGAGGATATGGTGATAATATTTCGAAATCCACCCATCCAATAGGTTTTTAACAAGTTTAGGTCTTATATTTTACATTATCTTATCATTTTATTTAAATCGTTAAATAATGAGGTAATCACTACATCATCATGGTGTCATAAATAATTTGATTTATTTAATGTCAAAAAAATTTAAAAAAAATATCATGATGTAGGAAATAATTTTATATTTCTAATGAATATTTATAGTAAAAAATATGACTTGTATTAACCCATTTAAAAATTGTTTTAGTAAAACAACACATGTTTGTGACATTATTATTTTAACTTCAAATAAAAAGTTATTAATGCCATTTTTCTACCAAAGTGGCTCCATGGGGTCCCCAAGTTGACCCATGGATTTTCTTGGTCTTCCATGACACATAATATATGGGTAGGTCCTGTGTGAAGGTCATTTCATATTATTAAAACATTATTTTTACCATAAACATACACTAATTACCTCTAATCGTGATTAAAAACTTAAAAGTTACTATTCACCAAAAAAATATTTTAATATCATTGAACCACATTTTACTTCATAAGGACAACCATGTATGTCTGATTTTTGAAATTCAAAACACAGGGTTGGTAAATTTTCATTTAAATGAACAATCAGTTTTTTTAAGTACCACTTAGTGGATTTACTATTCATCAAAAAATTGAAGTTTTTTTAGAAAAATACCAAAACTTCACCCTAAGCTATATTTGATATTATGAATTAAAAAATGATGTCTATTTTACAAAATTCAAAACATATAATTTACTTTAATTAATTTATTAATTAATTCCCGCTGTTAGAGGAAATAGCGTGTTTTTATGAAACAATAAGTATCAAAAGATTAACACTAGTTTAAGTCCAATTTCCAAGTGAAATTAATTCCAATGACCACCATTGGATTAAATGGTAAAAATATATTCTAATTTCACTTTAAAACCAATTCAAAAGATAATATAATCATATAAATAAATTAGATTAAAAAGTGGTTTTGAATTAAAATACAACAGTTTTCACTATTCATTAAAAAATGAACTTTATCGAAGAAATACAAAAAATTTAGACAAACTAAATTTTGATGTCCCGATTCTAAATAAGAGTTTTATTTGGTCCAATAGAATGTTTAAGAGTGACCAAAACTATATTTAAAGAAGTTTCACCATGAAAAGATGATAAGTCGACCATTAGTGAATATTAGAGTATCTATGCCTAAAATTGAATTGTTTTCTTATTTTAAGCCTTTATCTTTTATTGGATAATTGTAAAAACATTTAAAAAACATATATAATCATATTCTAGTTATTTGTATTCATTCCTGCTAATACAACGACTACGTGTTAACTACCATTTAAAATAATATTATTATATTAATAGTGTGCAACGTAAATTTTCAAAGAAACTCATTGTTGAGTATCAAGTACGCTATCAAACATAGTAACCCATTTAAAGTAAAATTAATATTTAATTCGAAAATATTAATAAATATGAAAATGCTTTATTCTTTATTTACCTGGGATGTTACATCCTTCCCCTCTTTTGGGAATTGCGTCCTCACAATTTTATTCACTTATCAAAATAAGTGGTGGTATTTATCCCTCATAGCATTATCAGATTCCCACGTTGCCTCTTCAACCATATGGTTTATCCATAAAACCTTAACCTAGTTAATTACCTTATTTCACAACACTTGCTCTCTTCGGTCAAGAATCTGAACTGGTTGCTCTTCATAAGAGAGATTCTCTTCCAACTGAACGACCTCTGGGCTTAAAACATGAGATGGATCTGGAATATACTTTCCCAAAATCGAAACACGAAAAACAATGTGTACGTGAGATAAACTCGGAGGTAAAGCCACTCGGTAAGCAACTGATCCAACTTTATCCAGAATTTCATATGGTCCAATGGACCGTGGACACAGCTTTCCTTTCTTACCAAATATCATCACACTTTTCCATGGTGAAACATTGAGAAAAACATGATCAACTTCCTCGAAAGATAGATCCTTCCTCTGGTTATCTGCATAACTTTTATATCTGCTCAGAGCTGTTCTCATGTGTTTCTGAATCAACTGAAATTTTTCTGCCATCTCTTCTACGAATTCTGGTCCCATCAGCTTCCTTTCACATATGTCATCCCAAAAATCCAGAGTTCGACACCGCTTCCCATCCAATGCTTCAAACGGATCCATATGTATACTGGAATGAAAACTGTTATTATAATAAAACTCATCCAAAGAAAGAAGTTAGTCCCAACTTCCCTTATAATCCATCGAACAAGCACATAGCATATCCTCCAATGTCTGAATTGTTCATTCCGACTTCCCATGTGATTGAGGAAGAAAAGCTATTCTAAAATTTAATTCAGTACCCAACAACTTCTGAAGGCCCTTCAAAATGTTATAAGTAAACCTGGGATCATGATCAGATACAATGGAGAGAGGAACTCCATGTAACCTGACTATCTCTTTAAGATACAAACAAGAAAGTTGATCTAGAGAGAAAGTATCTCGAATAAGAAGGAAATGAGTAGATTTAGTCAATCGATCAACAATAACCCAGATTGCATTATTACCTCAAGATGTCCTCAGTAATCCCACAACGAAGTCCATGGATACATTTTCCAATTTACACTCTGGCACCGGTAGAGGATGAAACATCCCTTTCGGTAACTGATGCTCTGCTTTAACCTACTGACAAGTAAAACACTTTACAGTAAAATCAGCAATATCTCTTTTCATTCCACCCCACCAGTAATACTCCCGCCGATCTTTGTACATCTTCGTACTGCCAGGATGAACTGAAAATAGGGAACTATGAGCCTCACATAACAACTCATTCTTTAACTATGAATCACTTGGCACACATAATCTCATCACAAACCTCAAAACACAATCATTATCAACATTAAATTCCGGAAACTTACTCTTCTAAACCATTTCTACCTTTTTCTGCAACCCACTGTCTTTCTTCTACTCTTGCTTAATTCTGTCTGATAGGGATGATCTCACTGACACCTGAAAAAAAACAGAAGAACATCCTGCACCAACAATTCGATTCCAAATTTCATCAAATCAAAAACCAAAGGATTTCATTCCAAATGTTCAATGGTTAATAAAGCATTAATTTTTCAACTCAAAGTATCAGCCACTTTATTTGCTTTTCCCGAATGGTAATGAATTGTACAACCATAATCCTTGATTAATTCCACCCATATCCTATGTATCATGTTCAATTATTTTTGAATGAATATATACTTTAAACTTTTGTGATCAGTATATATTTAACACTTTACTCCAAGCAAACTATGCCTCCAAATTTTTAGAGCAAAAACAACAGCAACTAATTCCAAGTCATGTGTAGTGTAATTTACCTCATTATTTTTCAACTGACGTGAAGCATATGCAATTACCTGATAATTATGCATAAAGACACAACCAAGTCCCTTCAACAAATCATCACTGTATATAACAAACTAACCATTCCTGGAAGGAGGTGCCAAAACTGGAGCATTCACCAATCTTCTTTTCAACTTCTGAAAACAATCATCACATTCTTTTGTCCTCATAAACTTGACACCCTTCTGAGTTAGCTTAGTCATTGGACTAGATAACCGTGAAACATTTTCAACAAACCTTCTGTAGTAATCTATGAAACCAAGAAAACTATGGATATCAGTTACATTTGTGGATCTTGTCCATTCTTCAACAACTTTTGTTTTAGCAGGATCAACAGGTATGCCATTTTTTGAAACAATGTGACCAAGGAAAGATATTTGTTCTAACCAAAACTCACAGTTGCTGAATTTTCCATAAAATTTCTTTTCTTTTAAGGTTTTTTAAGATAACCCTTAAATGACTTTCATACTCCTCTTTACTTTTAGAAAACACCAAAATATCATCAATAAACGCAACCATCATTTATCACCTGATTCAACTGAGTCATCACTGTAGTAAACTCCTCAATTATGATTCCGACCATCTCAGGTTGTTGATTCAAAATGTCATTCTCCTCTGTATTCCATCCTAGAAAAGTTTCTCTATTTATTTTATGAAAAATAATTTCTTAACAAAGATATATCTTAGACGAAGCAACATGGTAATCTTTAAATGCTATATCATTTCAATCATACCATAAATTAATTTATAATTTATCAATTTTCTAACTCCTAAAGTTGTCAAAACCGACCTCTGATACCAAATATAAGGCCCCGACCTTAAACCTTACATAATATTGAATTAAATGAACAATTCACTTTGAGGATATTTTCAGGTTTAGCATTTTAGAGAATTAGGACATAACTATTACATCTCAAAAGATTACAAAGTGGACACTTCTACTAAGTTTCCATAAAATAAAAACTCTTAAAAAGAAACATGTCTAGTTTCATGTTTTAGATAGCACGACTATTCCTTGATCCCATCCTTGACCCTATTCGACATTAAGTCCTCTTAAAAACATTTCAAAAACTTGTGGTGAGCATAAAAATCTCAGTAAGGGATACACAAAGAATGAAAAATGTTAGTTTTTCAAAACAACAATTAAACCATGTATAATTTATCAAAGTAGAACTTTTCACCTTTATGAAGTAGTAAAAAACTTTTCACTGAATAAAAGATCATTCCTTACCCGTTTGTAACCAAAATATTACCATAAAACCCATATAAAGAATACATAACATATAAAGGTAACTTGGGAAATAAACATACTTAAATCAAATAACCATACAGTCAACTTTCACGCATATCACTTAATGGAATAGCCATACAGACGACTTCCATACCCAATGCATTGGAGGTTATAACGTAACCACCTATCCTGGTATTCACGGCACCACCCGTCATATGGTTTATCACGTAACCGCCCGTAAAATGTCCAAGTACCATTATAAAATCATAATACATAAAACAAATATAATGGAAAGAAAACATTTCCACACTTTGATCACAATATATCACTTAAATATATTGACATAACAAATCCATTATAAAAACCATTTTAAATACAAAAATACATAAAAGATTATATGGTATTTATTTCATTTTAAAAAAACATTACGGCTTGTTGAGGAAGCCAAAGACCAAATAATACTCACGTCGGCGGAAAAGATCGTTGTCACCGCATAAGTTAAAAGAAACATACCTTTTTGTTGTTTAGTAAAACGCTTTGTATAAAAAGATTTCTTTTGAATAAAATTAAAAGTCAAAGGGGTTTATACACCGTATAAAAGATAGTTGTGTATAAAACAAAATATTCCTCAATGGATGGAGATTGAGACGAAGTCCCATTCCTCGTGTCCGACGTGACTCGATTACACTTTAATCTCATGAATAATAAACTAAAGATAATTTCTACTTTCTTAAGTTCCGTTTTCAATCTTATTATTCCTTTTATATCACTTATTACCATGTTATAAACATTATGTAATAATTTAAGTTAAAAAATTATTGTTTTGTCGATATTTGGTTCTTAAGTCGAAAGTGGACATCTTACAATTACATGTTGTTCATGTGGTCAAATGTTCATTATATAGAGAATGATATTCATGATTTTGATATCATATATATCATATATATCCAGCATATACATTTATTTACAATAGTATATAACATTTAGTGGTAAGAAATGAAATGCACCGTTCATGGAGATGGTAAGCCGTACATACGCATGAACAATACTTTCTTTTATATTTCATATTTACTGGAGTGAAATAATAATGATATAAAGGTATATTATAATTCCATTATAATATAATATATAATATAATTAACTCCATCCTTTATACGTCCCACATATGGCATTAATGAATCAAATCACTTTGAGGGGGCGGTAGTCCGCACTTCCTAAAATGAAATTATCGTGATTACACACAATGGAAACCATAAATGTATGACACAAATGAAAAATACAGAAGCATAATGAAAACATAAACATAATATTATCATATATAAATATAGTGACATCTTAATTTCCACCATGAAAGGTGTTAAAAGAATATTGGACAATCATCGTTTCATGAGGCAGAAAATCGCCAACCACAGAAACAGTATGTTCTTTAACCATTAGATAGAGGTTTGTGTAAGTGTTTCTAGAATCCTTCTTATAAAAACATCCTAGTATATTGAATATACTGTTTTTGTTACAAAATAAAGGAATAAAAAGAGTTTATGGGGTCGGATAAGCAAAATAAAACATAAGAAGATAAGAGAAAACACTACCTTTAAATCGGGTAACTCTTTTTTATTTGAGCTCAAAGGCTTCCTTGGAAAGACTTATAACCAAAGTTAGGCTTCAAGGATGAGAAGAGGGATGTGGAGAGATAAAATGGTCAGGGTTGGCCGAGCCAAAGTCTTGAGAGGTGTGGGTAAGGTGGTAGAGGTGGGGGCCTTTTATAAGAGCAGAGGAGGGGCACTCTTGGAAAGTTATAAAAGGTTACTTTATTATATAATTCTTTTCATATTTTAAGTTCCCAAAATTATATATTTCGTGGATAAGGTGATAATAGTTCTAAATATACCCATCCAATAAGTTTTTGACAATTTTAGGTCTGAAATTTTACATTATCTTTTCATTTTATTTAAATCGTTAAATAATGAGGTAATTGCTGCATCATCATGGTGTCATAATAATTTATATTATATAATGTCTAAAAATTATAAAAAAATATCATGATGTATGAAATCGTTTTAGATTTCTAATGAATAATTATAGTAAAACATATGACTTTTATAACCCCATTTATGAATTGTTTTTGTAAAACAACACATGTTTGTGACATTTTTATTTTAACTTTAAATAAAAAGTTATTAATGTCATTTTCCTACCAAAGTGGCTCCATGGGGTACCCAAGTTGACCCATGAATTTTCTTGGTTGGCCATGACACATAAAATATGGGTAGGACTTGTGTAAAGGTCATTTAATATTATTAATACATTATTTTTACCTTAAACTTACACTAATTACCTCCAATCGTGATTAAAAACATAACAGTTACTATTCGCCAAAAAAATTATTTTAATTTCATTAAACCAAATTTTACATCTTAATGAAAACCATTTATTTCATATTTCTTAAATTCAAAACATAGAGGTGGTAAAATTTCATTTAAATGAATAATCAGGTTTTTAAAGTTCCACTTAGTGGTTTCACTATTCATCAAAAATTGAAGTTTTTTTTAGAAAAATACCAAAACATCACCCTAAGATATATTTGATATTCTAAATTAAAAAATGTTGTCTATTTTAAAAATTTCCAAACATATACGTTACATTAATTAATTTAATAATTAATTCCCACTGTCAGAGCAAATAGCGTGTTTTTATGGAACAATAAGTATCAAAGGTTTGGCACTAGTTTAAGTCCAATTTCAAAGTGAATTTAATTCCAATGACCACCATTGTATTAAATGGTAAAAATATATTCTAATTACACTTTAAAACCAATTAAAAGGATAATATAATCATATAAAGAAATTTTATTAAAAAGAGGTTTTGAATTAAAATAAAACAAATTTCATTATTCATTAAAAAAATGAACATTATCGGAAAAATACCAAAAATTTACCCAATTTAAATTTTGATGTTCCGATTGTAAATAAGATTTTTATTTGGTACAATAAAATGTATAAAAGTGACCAAAACTATATTTAAAAAAGGTTCTCCATGAAAAGGCGATAAGTCGACCTTTAGTGAATATTAGAGTATCTATGCCTAAAATTGAATTCCTTTCTTATTTTAAGCCTTTATCTTTTATTGGATAAATGTAAAAACATTTAAAAAACATATATAATCATATCCTAGTTATTTCTATTCATTCCCACCAATACAACAACTACGTGTTAACTACCATTTAAAATAATATTATTATATTACTAGTGTGCAACGTATGTTTTCAAAGAAACTCATTGTTGCGTATCGAGTACGCTATCGAACATCAGAACCCCTTTAAAGTAAAATTAATATTTAATTCGAAAATATTAATAAATTTTAAAATTATTTATTCTTTATTTACTTGGGATGTTACAACAACACTGTGAGCTTCATTAAGATGTAAAAATAGTATAATTTTTCGGGGTGGTTAATTGTTTTTTGTCCAAAAGACATATTTGTTAAATTTTATTTTCAAATGAAAATATTATTTTAAATGTATGTTTAAATATTTTGTGGATCCCATTTTTCCATGTTCTCAGAGCCAGATTTAGGGATAAACATGGGCCCTCTATTGTATAATGAAGCTTGTTGGAGGAATTGGTAGTGTTGCGTTGAGTATGGGTCATGTGTTTGTGTTTGGATATGAATAGAATATGAGTTTGAGAACTTTTAGTTTTTTTTACATCTGATAT